>JACCGJ010017213.1:0-12002 GCA_013407085.1 Atriophallophorus winterbourni
TGCATGATTTTCCGTCACATAATTGTACAATGTTCACGCTTTGCAAACGTCATTGTATCGTGTGAATAGAAACCTTGCTTTCAGTATCCTGTGATATACAGGGCCCAAAACTAGTGACCTCGAAAATTTTCTGATCCCATGTGCATCGTGTCTGATAATCTGCGTCATTGTATACGTTTTGGTTTCCACGATACATTCCATATTGCGCTGTCTGTCATCTCCTACATTCGAAGAACGATATTGTAGTAGTCGGTCTATCGCATTTATTAATCTATCATACCATAGAATATTCTCAGCAAATCAAAAGACAATTTGTAGAGATTTCAGCCACCTGAAAAGTCATTTTCAGTTTCAACGTCTCAGCTACAAGAGATTTAGCAATCTGCTCAAACCCTACAACATCAGGTCTACGACAAAATGGTTCACACACTAACCAAAATGTGGTTAACTTGATTGAAAATGGTGGAAAGTGATACTAGGGAAACAGGCAGATAAACTATTGATTCCGATCATCAATACGAAAAGGCTTCATAATGGGATTAAAATAAGTAGGACAGAATTTCTGCTCCCTATTTAAATACATGTTTAACACTTTCGGGTGCAAAATCACTAATGGTAGGTAGCACTCCAAATCCCACCGTCAATATTCACTCAATCAATGCACATCTATATCTAGTTTTTAAAGCTGTATCTAAAATGATCGCCATACTTTTGGTCATTAAGAATGAAAAATAGAATTTAATGATTCGTAATCTGAAATCAATCGTCTTTCGTGGTGCTACCTTGAAAGAAGAACGTAAGCAATGAGCTCGATCACTATTAACTCACTCGATTCACACTTAGATCTATTTTGCAAAACTGTACCTCACATGTTCGGCGTACAATTGCTCATTGAGAATGTTGTTGTTGTTGGCCTCCTTCGGTCGATGTCGACCATGAATATACATCACAATCGCATGAATGTTCATATTCTTCAGCTTTTTGAATAATTAAGCAGTCCGATTCGGGGGAAACAATCTCGCCCGCAGCGCTTGCAGGATAGTCAGAACTCGGTTGTAGTGAATCAGTTGCACGCCTGGGCGTGATCGATGTTCAGCAGCCAAGTGCTAAATTTGCACCTCCCCAGCTTGCAGACGACGCTTTACACAATGCCTTCAATGTCAGCGGTCCAGATCAAGTTCATCCCAACTCGCCGGGTCAATGACAAAAGTTTTCATTTCTTTTTTGCAAACGTCTGTGTACCGCAAGTGCAGTCTGGCCGAATTCCTGATTGAAACTCATCAGCGAGTAGATATTTCGGAAAACGACCAGCGTTTGAACGTACTTCAGCATTAGTTACTCTGTCCATCCACAATATGTTCAACATACGACGGATGCTTTGTAGATGGAAAGCATTCAGCTTCCGTTCGTGTCCTGCGTGGGTGATCTAGGTTTCATTGCCGTACAGTAAAGCATTTAGTACGCACGCGCTGTATACCAGCATCTTTGTCTTTACAGTCAGCTTGCGGTTACCCCAAACACGAGAGTTCAATCGGGACAAAATGACACCTAATCAGCTAATCCGCTCATCAATCTCCGTGTCTATCGAGAGGTTATCCGCAATGGTTGAACCAAGATATGTGAAATGATGTATTGGTTTACCTGACAGTTTCCAACAGTGATGATTGGGGACGATACAGTCCCTGACCAAGGATTTGGTCTTGCTCATGCTGATTGTTGACCCTAATTCTTTGCATGCCGACGAAAAACAGTCCATTAGCGACTGTAGGTTCTCTTGGGAGTGAGCAATAAAGGCTGCATCGTCGGCAAACAACAGGTCACGGATTATCACATCCCGTACTATGGTTTGTGCTCTCAACCGGTTAAGTTTGAAAAGCTTGCCATCACTTTGCGTGCGAAGGAAAATGCATTCTGTCCTCGTCCAAAAAACGTGTTTTAGGAGCAGAGAAAAGAAAATGCCGAACAGCGTGAGAGCAAGAACACACTCTTGTTTGACGCTTCGGTGAATTTAGAAGGCGTCTGAACGGAAACCCTTAAAATGGACTGAGCCCTTCATGCCTGATTGAAACGAAATAACCTGCTTGAGCATCCTCGGAGGGCAGCCTATAAGAGCAAGCATTTTGAAAAGACCCTCCATGCTGACGTAGTAGAATGCCTTCGTTAAATCAATAAAAACAGCGTATAATAGCATACGCTGTTCCCGACACTTATCTTGAAGTTGTCTCAAGGAGAAAATCATGTCAGCGGTTGATCTTCCCTTGCGGAAGCCACATTGAGATTCGGAGTAAATCCTATCAGCTAAAACTTGTAGCCGGATCTGTAAGACTTTAGCAAACAATTTGGCTACAACATTCACAAGGGAGATTCCTCTGTAGTTGTTGCAGTCGCCTCTGTCACCCTTATTCTTAAATAGCGTGATGATCTTTGTGTCTCGCATTTCTTGTGGGACACCCCTCTCCTGCCAGCACTGAAGAAGCAAATGGTTAAGAGGCTGTATTAATGCTGCTCTACCGCATTCGATGAGCTCAGGTGGAATTCCGTCGTCACCAGGTGCCTTCCCATTCGCTAAGCGGTCGATTGCCTTATTGAACTCATCAAGAGTAGGGGAGTATCTAGATATTTAAGGGTCGGCAACCGCTCGACGTTTTCAAGTACATGCGGTAAAACCGTACTTTACCTAGAGTAGAGAGTGGAGAAGTGCTATGCCCATCTTTCCATCTGCTGAGTTTTGTCCACAGTCGGGTTAAGAGATACAGACTCAATGGGAGCCGTTTTAAGTTTGTTTGGACTAATGGCTCTCTTGATCCAATCATACTTACCGTGAAAATTTCCATTATTCGCAACAATTTGAATATTGAGGCTAATTTCAGTCCAATAGTCATTTGCACATCGTCTTGCAGTCTGTTGGACCTTATTTCTAGCTGCTATTAGAAGTCGTAGGTTTTCATCTATTGGCATACCTTTGAACCTCAAGGATGCTGACCGTATCTCATCCAACACACAGTCATCTCAGAATAAAAATTGAATTTAATGATTCGTAATCTGAAATCAATAGTTTTTCGTGGTGCTACGTTGAACGAAGTACATAAGCAATGAGCTCGATCAAATAACTTGATTCTTCGTCAACGGAAGCACAATGCAACACACATCTCCACCGCATTTTTAAAAAAACTAACTAAAATAACGCCGTAATAATTCTACGGAATGAAATCCGCTTCGAGTAGAATAATTGGGAGAATGGTTTAGAGCTGCGTTTGCAGAATAACTGTAGGCGAATTCGCTGAACCAACATCAATATGTTCAAATCAAAAATAACAAATTTGGAAAATATTTTTATTTGTTACATGTGAATGTACCGAGTGTTTCCTTCCAAATGACATTTCCTGAATTCGTCTCTGATTCGTTGTGATGGCGTCAACGCTTCGAAATGAACGTCACCTAATCAACTCACCAGTTTAAAGAAAATATTTCTCTTCTAAGGCATAGCATGCTCGTTTCTTGTACGTATCCACCTGACTGGATATTAGGCATCCTTTCAGGTTAATCCACATTATACTTTACTTACCCCAAGTAATGCAGATATTCGCAGCAACCAATAGAAATAAAATCGCCCAAGTGTACCTGCCCAAGTGTACCTGCCCAACATATCGACAAAAATTGTTTTGCGAGTGCTAACTCTTTCCGTGAAGATTAACTGTTTTATAGGTGTAACACAAACATTTGATTGGCTACTATACATTGCTCCGAAATAGTCGTGATTGGTTTCGCGATAACCTATGCAGACTGTGTGCTCACATCCACATTTGGTCATTTATAAGTACCTTGAACACCATGTTTTTTGTAAGAACCCTATTAATCAGTGGCATTCAAGTACATCTTTGTTTACAATTATACCACTATTTCAAGCATCACACCCCCTGAACTTACTGACTCCATATGATAAAAGCAATCAGCAAGAAACTGGTTGTGGTGTGTAAGGGATGGGATGTGAGCACCACAATATATGCACACTGTATTTAATATTCACTATGTTTATTCTCGGTTTCATTCACTTTCTGAGAACTTGGGAATCTCGGTATTGAATATTGCATCCTCAGAATTTCAACGGCTCGCACCAAATAAAATGTCTAAAAAAATTAATTAAGTCTGATCACGCTAGAATATTATTCAATGGGGCGGTGTCGTGAAAAATCGAAGCCATCATCTTCGCCTTTAAACAATATCGATGATTGTACAATATCGAAATTTCTTTTGCTCGATGTTGTACACCACTCACAACCAACCATTGCCGTATCGATTTTTGTGCTCTGATTTGTACTTTTGCTTGGCCCCGTTAACGTGACACGATACTCGTCGGTGGTAAAGTCAAATCTGTCACGTGTCGCAGCTTTTCCAACACGTTACGCCCAACGTGACAATTTATTGACCCCGGAGGCGATGTCGATCCTTAATGACGAAAACATGCCTGTTGTATGATACTTGGGTAAAAATTGTCGAACTTAATCTAAACGCAGATTTTCCTGTGCAAACAAGTGTCCAGCAAAACAACCTGGATTATCGGATTCTGAGCTTAGAGCTCCTCATACAAACGTCGAAGACATAGGTAGAGATTCTGGTCACTGCTCAGAATTCATATTTTGCCCGTTTATGTCACGACAAATCGAAAACCACTGACGCTAATACCAGTCAGATAAAGCTGCATCTTCGCAGATCATTCCACACGCAGGTTCAGCTTTTGCAAATGTGCCGGAGAGTCTTGAAGAGCTTTCTTATCGTCAAGATGCAAATTTACAAATGCCAATTTTAAAGGCCTGGCTGCCCAAATCTTTTTTGGACCGCAAAACATTACGGAGCCAAAGCCACTTTCTCATCTGTAGGTTTGGTGAAAACCCTCAAGTTCAAAACCAAAAGTCACGGTGCAAAATACTAATAAAGTAGGCGCGTTAGATATTCGATCTAAATCAGTTGAAACGTCCCGCAAACAGCGAAAGGGACAGGCACCCAACTTGATTTCAACCAACGTAAAGTAAACGAGTGCCACCTCACTATGGGACAGGCTAAAGCACGATAAGAAGAAGCCTGAGCAGCAGTATGAACTTGGAGCCAGTTGAACCACTATCATTGATACGACTGAATCGTAAACCAACTTTATCAAATCTGGACTAGCCAAAACTGTTTAAAATCAGGGTCAGCTCTGAAAAGGATCTAGAAAACATCTTACTATTGTTTCAACACATATCCTGTTCTCAGTAATTCCAGCCCGAAATGTAATCAGCAAACGTCCGCCTCTGGTTTGCATGCACTTCTATGACACAGGGACACACCTCATCACCGGTTTCGTGCAGTTTGCACTCATCTCCACTGTCAGGAACGCATGCTTTTAATTAAATTGGCTAGTATTTTCCGTAATTTCCACATTAGATTTTTTAATGATGGTTGGACAACTTGAAATAATAACCGGAAGATTTAGCGAAAAACCAGTCCAACCTTAATATGTGCCTGATAGAAACAGGCAACAGTATAAGCTGGTTCATTTAATTATCTGAATAATCATTCACAATCAATATATCCCGTCCTTGATTCACTGCTACAAAGAACAATATTTCTAGTTTATTAAACTTTCATATTCAGAAAGAAAATTCTAAATGTATGCCCACTGAGCATTAGTTGACAAAGTTGAGACCACTTCTGGAGGTCGGGTTTCTGTATACTATAAAACAGGCTTGCTTGGGACTCGCTAACGTTCATACATATCATGATCTGCGCTTATGGAGAGTTCCTTTTGCGCCGCAGAAAGTCAGATTTTGTAGAATTTAAACCATTTAGCGTGTCGGGTAGAGTAATTTTGGAGTGTACGGCTGAGGTCGACCGTAACAGCATATCTCTGTGAGAATTTCCTACTTCCTTGGTCGTTTTAACTGATTCCAAAACGGGATTAACCCTGCGTATTTCCTTTATTGCCACACCAATAGTTTTGGTCTCAGATTCCTTCTTTGGTGGTTCCGAAATCGCTATATTGATATAATTGTTTACATTAGTGATCACTTGCATACTCACATGATTTACCAATATTTCCTCCGCACGTCAAAGGCTCGACTCGAAACCAGCCATTCTAATTTCCATTTTGCTTACAAACGTATCGGCACCGTGATAGGACTTAGCTCTGCAAGGAACACAGGCATAGCAGGCGCCTGTAACATTTTCATTTCTTTATTAATGCTATCGCATCAGGATTCAAGATTCAAGATTCAAGATTCAAGATTCAAGAATTTATGGTCACAAAAAGCACATAGCTTCACAATTACCATATCATAGTAAATATGCGTTCAATAAGAGGTATAAAAAAATCAATTATACGATGTCACTGGAGTCAAGTAATATGCTTACCCTAAGTCAGGGGTGGGCAAACTACGGCCCGCGGGCCACATCCGGCCCGTTAGGCTTTTTAATCTGGCCCGCCGACCTTGTCCAAACTTGTTACCCTCGATGCACTGGCAAAAACAGGAGACCAACAACACTGTTTCCACTGAAATTGGTGGGGTTTTCTGCTGTTTTATGAAAAAAAATGCATATTGAAAGTTTGTAAGTAAGGCAATTATTGCTCTTCTTTAGGCAATTATAAAAGCAATATAAAAAGGCAATTTTTTTCAAGTTTTGAGGGCTATTTTTTGGTAACCCTAGTGATGAGGACTCTTTTCCATATTTGACAGTTAATAAATTGGATTGTATTATTAGTACAGTGCTATGAGGTTTACATACACTAAATGTAATATTTTAGTATATATCTGGCCCAAACACTCCATCCAAATACTCCTGGTCCGGCCCCTCTGTCACATTTTGGAACCCATTGTGGCCCGTGAGTCAAAAAGTTTGCCCAAGCCTGCCCTAAGTCAATACACAGGCATCGTCAAATCGTTATGTAAAAATAATTGTCCAAGGTTCGAGTGAATGTTTGGATACAGGGAGAGGTGATAATTGCTTCGGGAAGGGCATTCCACAGGAAACAGACACGTACCGAATAGAAATATCGGCGACAATTAGTACGGGAATGGGGAATTTGTTGTGCCGCTGAGTGGCTACGTGTAATTCCTGATTCACGGTATTTGAACAAATGTTTGAGTGGATGATCTGGAGTATTCAATATCTTGTAAGTAATTATAACGTCACTTCAAAGTCTACGTTGAAAGGGAGTGGGGAGCTTTAGCTTTTTCAAACTTTCCTCGTATGTAAGGTTTCGATAACCACGCACGAGTTTAGTTGCACGATGATATATCCTGTCAAGCAAGAATATATCTTTTTTCATCCACGGAGTCCATGCTTGCGATGCGTGTTCCATTGTGGGAATTAAGTAGGTCTTCATGATTCTTGGCAACGTTACAGGCGTAAAGGTTCTGAAGATTCGTCGAAGCATACCTAGAAGCTTTGAAGCACGCTTGTAAATGACCTCACAATGCACGCTGTTCTTTAGGCTGCCACATATCAAGACTCCAAGATCCTTCTCCGATTCGGTCCGTCTCAAAATCGCCTGCCCAAAGTGATATTCGTACTGAAAGGGCTTACCGATTTGCAGTAACTTGCATTTTTGAAAATTGAACGGCAGTTTATTTCTAACTGACCATTCGTGTAGTGCATCTAAATCACTTGGCAGTTTTACGCAGTCTGCAGTTGATTTTATTCGCATCCAAAGTTTAACATCATCCGCAAAAAGAACTACCTTGCATGAGAGCGTCTCAGGTAAATCATTGATGTAAACTAAGAAACGCACTGGACCGAGAACGGAACCTTGCGGTACACCACTGGAGGTATTAATGGCTCGTGATTGTACCCCGTTAACTCGAACGTTTGCCTTGCGCCCATTGAGGTAGCTTTCGAACCACACGAGTAGCTGCCCGTCAATACCAATCTGCTTCAGCTTCCGTAGCAACAGGAAGTGATCAACTCTGTCGAAAGCTTTCGACATATCCAGATAGCACGCGTGCACACTGTCTCCTGCGTCAACCACTTGGGTCCAATCGTTTAATACCGTCAGCAAGTTTGTCAAGCAGGAGCGAGCTTTACGAAACCCATGCTGGGCGACAGATAGTATATTTTGTGATTCCAAGTGATGAACTATATTTTCCGTTACTATGCGCTCCATCACTTTGGATATCACGGGGAGTAGGGTGACATGACGGTAGTTCGCGGGATCTGAACGGCTACCACCCTTATAAATTGGTGAAATTACTCCTGTCTTCCACTCTGTTGGCACCACTCCTTCGGTTAGGGAATGTTGGAACAATTGGCATAGTGGTTCACACAGCTGCTGGTCACAGGATTTTAGTAGTGCTGGTGTTATTCCATCGGCTCCAGGAGATTTCCTAGGGTTCAGTCGACTCAAGTGTCTTCGTATAATCGCTGAATTAATCTCAATATCATTCAGTTGTTGAGATACAATCGATGCCAGTAAATTCTCATTCGCCCTAACCGTTATCGGGCTAAACACATTTGCATAAAATTGAGCGAGAGTATCAGCCGTTTCCTTTGCTGTGACTGTTAATCCATTCTCAGAAATAACAGGAAACAACCCTGGTTTCACACTGGACCGAGCATTGACAATCCGATAGAGAAGTTTAGGTTTTTTCTTCCATTTTCAAAGACAGAGAGCGATGGTAATATTGCTTGTCCTCTTTGACGAGAGCATTCACTTTGTTACGAATTTTAGAAAATTGCTGCCAAGAGGCATCAGTTCTGGTCTTTCGGTGTTCAGTCCAAGCAAAGTTTCGTTTCCTGAGCCATTTTTTGTGCGACTACGAAGCTTAAATCGGAAGTTACTTGCCCGTCGTTCATCAACAAATCGCGAATTATGATCTATGTTTGACTGAAGTATTTTCGTGAGCTCACTGCATTGTGTTTCGGTGTTGTGCTGATCAAGTTCCTGCCAATTTACTAGCCCAAGCGATCCACGTAGACCAGCGTAGTCGATCTTTCTGAATTCTTTGGAGGACGAACAAACTCGTCTAGCACTGCAAACAAACTCAAAGGCTAGCACCAGATGATCACTCCGACCGAGGGGCGCAATGTAGTCAACACCCTCAACTGCTGTTTTCTCTGACGTAAAGATTAGATCCAAAATTGATGGCAACTCTGATCCTCTTCTATGAGTAAAGTCAAACACATGATTATGCAGTGGAATCATGTCGATCACCTCACGAAATTTGTGATCAAATGTGTGTAGAGGGTGATCGGATCTGGCAAAGAGATGAGGAAGATTGAAGTCCTCGATGAGTAGTAATTGCGAGCTACGCTTCTCTCCGGCGTAATTTAGCGCTTGTAATAACCTGTCATTTTGAGTATCATTCGAGGCTGGAGGGCGATATATGAGGGTCTAAGGTACGGTCACATTTACTGTGGATTTTACCCAATTCTGCTTGTCGAGATTCGTCGTATCAGCTCAGCCGGCCGTGACCATTGTTGCGTTCGCCAGATCCATGCCCTTGGCACAGAAGTCAAGTTGGTTCCATGTCTCTGTCGAGCGAGCAATCTTCGCAATCACAGCTTGGTCGGTCGCTTTTTGTTCGTTGAATCTCGTGATGTGGTTACGCATGTTGTTACCCTGAAGTGGGTTTTTCGGCTAGGCGGTGGGCGTTTGGTCGACTGGTCGATGTTGCTGCTTCGGAAGTCGTGATTTCGTTATTTACCAAATAATCCATTATACCTCGTTCACCACACAAGTTAAAATAAAGACACATTTATCAAAATACGTAATTCGGCGCGATTTTTGCAATGATATCATAGACCATAGAATAGTTGGCGATTGGAAAACGTTCTTGCGCATGAACAAACTGAGATATTTACGCCGATTTAACAAAGTTGCTGTTAATCAGTTGACAAGAGCAAAACGAATAAATTCCTATAGATATGATCGAAAGTAACAGAATTCTTGAAATGTGATAAATCCGAGCAGGTTCGGCGAAGGTATGACCACAAGTGACAGATGCAACCGCACAGCAGAAATCAGAGAAACACTATATCATTCTGTGTTTGAACACAGTAGCTCTTTGAACAAAACCTGTGTAACAGTGGCATCCAAGTATAACTTTATTTACCACTTATCCACTGTTTCAAGGCTCACTGAACTCAATCTTACTCTCTCCACCTGATGACTGCAAACAGCCAGAAACCGGTAGTGTTGTGTAAGGGATGGGGATGTGAGCGGCAAAATACAACAAAATTTCTCGTTTATTAAACTTTCATATTCATAAAGAAAATTCTAAATGTGTCCTCACTGACCAGAATATTCACAATTCATGCATCTCAAGTGAATAACAAAAAATGGTCGAATTTGTTGTTCACACGAAAGGATGGTCTTATCGTTAGTCAAGGGGTTCTGTGTATCTGATCATTTGAATGCTGATCGCTCTGTGAGATAAATAGAAAATTTTGATTGTTTATCTACTAACATTGCTTTTGTGCTCAGGTAAGAAAATCAACAACATTGTAACATTAGAATTTGGGATAAACGTTTAACATTGACTCAACAATACCACCGACTGTTAGCCGTGCCGAATCATTATTAGAAATTGTGCAAGCAACTACTACTGAGCGAGCAACTACTGACCTACGTCGTTCAAAAGATGCGAGTTCCGTGATTATTGACTTTCCATGACTTTTACCGCTATTCGAAATCTATTTTCATCATCAATTTGTCCTCATATAAGTTTCCCACCTGCAAAACGCGTACTATATAAAATAATATTTGCAGTTACTGTTGATTGCACTTGATTTTCTTGGCCAATGCCGGTATCTAGACAAAATGAGCAATATTTGCTGCGGGAAACGCATGTGCAGTCGAGCAATGGCGACTATGCCCGCTGGTTAAAATCCCCCAAGGTTAGCTGATCGCTTTACCCCACGATTGCTTCAGAAAACGCAACTTTTCTGTTCATACTGATGAACAAATTTCCGTTAGATCACTTGATATCGGCAAAGCTCTCAGTTCGAGAATTCTGTTCTGTACTGTGGCCAACACTTTATTCCGGCATACTTATACGTCCTGAGTTACTTGTTAACTTTTGGTCAACATCGAACAATAAATTTACGAAGCCCCGTGTTCGCTCACATTTCACACGAATTACCGGCTTTTTACCTGATCATAGCAACGGTGTTAAAAACTTCAATGAAAATTATCAATTAGGTTGACATGACGAATTCCATTGTGAATCATTACCGTATTTTTCGGACTATAAGGCGCACATAAAAACACTAATTTGTACGAAAAATCTGCAGTGAGCCTTATATTCCGGTGCGCCTTATGTATGAATAGTGTATGTTCACACTGCGCTGAAAAATCTGTCAAAATGTTTTATTACGACTTTGGTAAGTGACGATGTCACTCCCCTTGATTGTAGAAGAATAATCACTGATGGTCGTCGAGTCGGCCTTCTATGCTGTCTAGACAGACTAGTTTTGGGGTCAGAGTCAAACAATCAACAACAGATCAACATGAAACTATTCAGCGATTAAAATAAAACTCTTTCACTTACCGAAACCACTATTCCTGGTGCGTACGGTGCTTAAACATCCGGTAATTAAAGACCCCAAAATGGCAGCTGTTAAGAGACATGCTTACGATGCGGATTTCAAAATCAAGGCCATCAGCCGCGCAGTACAACATGGGAATAGAGCAGCTGCGAAACAATTCAACATTAATGAATCAATGATACGGAAGTGGAGGAAACAAGAAGATGACCTGCGTCAAGTAAAGAAGACGAAGAAGAGTTTCCGAGGGAACAAGGCAAGATGGCCACAATTAGACGACAAAATTGAGCAGTGGATTACTGAACATGGAAGAGCAGGTAGAAGTGTCTCTACAATCTCCATTCGACTTAAGGCAACAGCGATGGTACGTGATATGAAGATAGACGAATCTCAAGGAGGTTCTTCTTGGTGCTTCCGTTTTATGAAAAAGCGTCATCTCTCCATCCGCACAAGAATTACCACTTCGCAGCAACTGCCAAAGGATT
>JACCGJ010017215.1:0-15956 GCA_013407085.1 Atriophallophorus winterbourni
GCCTCACATGTTCACAATTTAACGTGTGTAGCTAGTGACTAAAATTTATTGCTAATAAAATTTACATAAATATAAACTTGACATTATATTGTGATGCTCAAAACTCCTTCCCATTTTCAATCTAAATATTTTATTACATTGAACTGCTGAGTGCCAATTACCTCGTTGAGCAGACTTCGTGATTTTCGCTGCTTCTGTATGCAGGCGTTCCAGATAAGGCTTAATACTACGTCTCAACACATCCACATTTACTAGGTCCTCACTGTGGCCCTTGTCCAATACATGTTCAGATAAAGCTAAATCTTAGATTTGAGACTGATAAGATGTATCAATTTGTAGAGGATTCTTTATGCAATTCTTCTGCTCTTCAAACCTAGTATAAAGTTCCCTGGCTGACTGTTATATGTACACATCAATTCAATTCAATTCAATTCAATTTTAATGGTCTAAAAAGCATATAGCTTTATAAAAATCCACAGAATAATATGACAACAACGAATAATATAACAAGCAAAAATGGGATTGGATTGCTTACTGAGCAGTTCAAGAATCAAGTAAATATCCAAAGGGCAGGAATTTTTTCGATTGGTGGGATAACAAATGTAGGTGCATGGTGTTAAGATGTATAGTTTACTTCGATGCACGGGTTTAGGGTCAAAAAGGCATCAAGGCTTCTCTTGAACGTTTGTTGGTTTGGTGAGTTTACAACATTATCTGGCAGATTGTTCCAAGTAAAACCAACTCGCATGGCAAAAAATGTCGTCTGCAGTTGAGATTCGAGTGAGGGACAATTAGAGTAAATGTGTGAGCTCTTGTATTATGCGTGATTCGTAGATTCAATAAGCATTGTAGAGTGTGATTTTCGGTATTCAAAATATTGTAAACCAAAATCAAATCCCCTCGGAGACGACGACGTGGATAATCAAATAAATTTAGGGTTTTGATTCGCTCATTGTAGGGTTCCCGGCTGAGTTCAGTGACAAGTTTCATAGCTCGATGATATATTCGTTGCAAAGTCACAACATCTTTTTTAAGCCATGGCGACCATGCTTGAACTGCATATTTCATCGTAGGTCTGATGTACGTATTCATAATAGAGGGAATTGTCTGTTTTGAGAACCTACCGAAAATTCTCTTTAGGACTGACAATTTCTGTGATGTGTTGCGATAGACGTAGTTGCAGTGGTTCGACATCCCTAGGGTGTTGCTTATTAACACACCCAAGTCCCTTTGTTCCATGGTCCACGAGAGGCTGTGTGTTCCAAGAAAATACTGGTGCACCACATATTTGCCAATGTTTAACATGTGACACATTTGGAAATTAAAAAATATGCGATTTTTCAGGGACCAAGCCTGGAGTTTGTCCAGATCCTTCTGAAGCAGTTTGCAGTCTTCCGACTTACTTATCTTCGACAACAATTTTATATCGTCCGCGAACAGTACGATCTTGTACTTGATCCTATAAAAATGATTGCTAAGTTATTCTCAGGGTTCACCACAGAAAAACAATCAGTTCTACATTTTTATGCTATTCGGTTCGACGCCATAGTAAATATTCTACTCAACACTTAAGAAACTCATTCGATATAGTTTATGCATGCCGTGGCTTGCCATTTTTTATCTGGGATATTTCTCCTGCATTATTTGGCACTTTACAAAATTATCAAGAAATTCAAGGTCTATAAGCTGTCGAGTTAAATATTGATGAGCATGATTCCATTCCAAGCATATTGCGACACAAGTGCTTCAATTAATGCGAGATTGCTTACACTATCGACATAAATACATGCTTAGAATGATCTAAAATGTAAGTAGAATACCATTCCGAAACGCTAAAATCTCGCCGGAAGCATAGGACCGGTTTTGAGGTTCTTGCCTCTCATCAGCTATGCGTATCCGCTGGACTCTTCGCGTTTCGAACTAGTATTTGTGTAGACGGATGGCGCAATGTGAACTGAAGTTCTCGTCTACTCGCTGTTTTATAAGTAGCTGAAGGGACCAAACTAAGACCCAACTGATCCAACGGCGTATTGCCGCGAGGGTTATTACAACCCCAGGATAGTTAGAAGTAGAATACTATTCCGAAACGCTAAAATCTCACCGAAAGCACAGGACCGGTTTCGAGGTTTTTGCCTCTCATCAGCTATGCGTATCCGCTGGACTCTTTGCGTTTCGAACTAGTATTTGTGTAGACGGATGGCGTAATGTGAATCGAAGTTCGCGTCTACTCGCTACTTTAAAAGTAGCCGAAGGGACTAAAATGAGTCCCAACTGATCGAACGGCCTGTTGCCGCGAGGGTTCTTACAACCCCAGGCTAGTTCGAAGTAGAATACCATTCCGAAACGCTAAAATCTCACCGGAAGCACAGGACCGGTTTCGAGGTTTTTGCCTCTCATCAGCTATGCGTATCCGCTGGACTCTTTGCGTTTCGAACTAGTATTTGTGTAGACGGATGGCGCAATATGAACTGAAGTTCTCGTCTACTCGCTGTTTTATAAGTAGCTGAAGGGACTAAACTAAGACCCAACTGATCCAACGGCGTATTGCCGCGAGGGTTATTACAACCCCAGGATAGTTCGAAGTAGAATACCATTCCGGAACGCTAAAATCTCACCGGAAGCACAGGACCGGTTTCGAGGTTTTTGCCTCTCATCAGCTATGCGTATCCGCTGGACTCTTTGCGTTTGGAACTAGTATTTGTGTAGACGGATGGCGCAATGTTAATCGAAGTTCTCGTCTACTCGCTACTTTTATAAGTAGCTGAAGGGACTAAACTAAGCCCCAACTGATCCAACGGCGTATTCCCGCGAGGGTCAGTTGGGGCTTAGTTTAGTCCCTTCAGCTACTTATAAAGTAGCGAGTAGACGAGAACTTCAGTTCACATTGATCTAAAATGTAGCCTAGAACCGCCCTCGTGTTAATTGGTGTCCGGTAGACTGCAGTTTTAATTTTGCCATCTTGAACCTGGTATTATTAATGGGGAAGATTTGTGTGCGGATGTGCACTCGTGCAGCATTTCTATGCTGTACGGCTAACATAGTGCTACATTGATTGTTCAACGGTAGTGAACTCGAGGATGAAACAAACTGGAGTCTCTCTACCATCTCTATTTCTCCCCTCATATCTCTCTAGGCCTAGGCAATTTGACAGTATCTTAGCTCATGTGCAGTCTCTGACTGTGCTGCAATTTGTCTGGATCAGGCCTGTGCCTCAATACCGTACCATAGGGAATAGTACACGTGCTGGCTTCCAAGATATAACTCGTCCAAATTCATGTACACGAATAAAGTTATTTTTATGTTTCTCTTTTAATTATGAAACACATATAGCCAGTCGCGTTCTGTATTGACAAATGTGTCAACAATATAAAACCAACATAGCTTGGACTCAATATAAATAATGCTGACTGCTTTTGTTCCAAAATAATCCATATACACATTTCTTAACACTGGTGATCTAAGCGAACTCTTCGTTATTACCATGCTCTGTCTGTATAACTACCAACTAACAAAGAAGTAATTCATGTTCAAGCAAATAGACAGGCAACTTCTTGAGTTTGCAACTGCTTCCAGTGATCTTCAAGTGATTTGTAACGCATTAGTTCTGTTAACATTTGTAAACAGACAGCTCACATCGTAGCTGATCCTAATGTAGCGGGTGGGGTAGAGAGAGAGAGCACGGATGTGAATGCTTCAGGTCATTTCAGTTCAACAAGTCACAGGTGGCAAACATCTCACCAATTATCATATTTTCGTTTCCTTCGTACAACCGCGTTGCATTGCGTTGCACGCACGCTTATCGATTGTGTCTCTCGATTCACCCCTGAGGTCAAAAACGCGTTCACTCACATATCCACCCACATAACAAGAGAAGCCGATTGGTCAAGACCTTTTATTCCGCACAAGACAAATGACAAAAAAACGCGCCTATATGTAATGAATTGTATTGTATTGAATTGAATAATCAGCCCAAGAATGTAAGTGAGAACAACCGCGCTCACTCGAATCACAGTATGTATTGAATAACAACCAGAATCAGAATGAATGAATGAATGATAATCAGAACTTGAATGATGGTACTATTGATTATCTTTGAATGAGTGGTGATGAATGATCGATTATTATTGATCGTTAATCGAACAATCACCACAACCACCTCAGTTTGCGAATGATCCTGGGTTTGTATAATCCCAGTACGGCTTGTTCAACAAACGTTCTGATCTCCACGGAGGATCTAGTGAACCCGACACATCATCCACAGTTACCAACAAATGTATCGCTTTTTCAATGGCAGTAGTCCAAGGTGACAATAAGGCTTTTCCTCTAGCGGTTTTGAAAAGAATATTATCTGACCATCGTTTGGATGAACTAGTTGGCAGTGCTGAATTCGCTTGATAAGATAAGTTCGGCGATTTATTTGAATTGGCATCTGATGAATTCTGAAGTTTGCAAGCATTGAAGCCACTTTCTTGGTAATGAAAACTAGATTTTCCGTTTGAATCAATGATACAGGCGGATCTTGACGTGTTAACAGGAGTAGCACTTGAATCGGTTGGTAGGGAAGTCAAATTTTCATCATCAAATAAAAGAGCTTTAGCACGAACAATGGCACTGTTAGAAATCGGTCGAATTGTTTTTCCAGATGCAGTTTGATTATCCAGAGTAACGGGAGTGTTCTCCATACTATGATAGGATGTATGAAAGTCAACGTTTCCTTTTTCGCCAAGCGGCATAGTTAAGGTATCATCATCATTTGTCTGCATCAGAGCCTTGGCTTTTTCACGTTTATGTGTATTGAACATGATGGAGTTTTCTGCTGGCGACAAATCTGTTGTTGCCGCACGCGCATCTTCATACCGTTCGCAGTGAGCTCGAACATCTTTAAAAGAGGGTTTTGGCAGCTTCAAGAGTTCATTCTGCAGAATACTGTCATGTATTCTAGCAATTAGACGATCTTTCAATTGCATATCTAACGACTCACCGAAGTTGCATTTCGCTGCCTGAATTAGCAATTGTAGAATAAAATCACGAATTCCTTGTTTGGGCTGACGCACCATGGAAGGAAATTTTGCACTTTCGGTTGGCTCGAAATGTACAGGTTTCACGTTTTGCATTAAAAGCGTCTTCAACGTTTCGTATGGAAGAGAAATAGGAGAATCAGGATAGGCTAAATTCTTGATTAACGTATATGCAGATTTTCCAACTACATTTAGAAAATGGACCGATTTTTATCATTCTCAGCTTCCGGTCGTGTCATACACCAAATTTCGAATCTTTCACAATAGTCTTCTATTTCTCGAGCATTTGAATTTATATTGAGAGGTTCTAGACTTGAATTTGCCATGACGAAATGATCCTGAATTGTATGAATTGTATCCTGAATTGTATGAATTGTATCAATCACCGAATCCTGAATTGTATGAATTGTATCCTGTTCGGGCGCACCCACTGCTCGCGACGCCAAATGTAATGTATTGTATTGAATTTAATAATCAGCCCAAGAATGTAAGTGAGAACAAACCGCGCTCACTCGAATCACAGTATGTATTGAATAACAACCAGAATCAGAATGAATGAATGAATGATAATCAGAACTTGAATGATAGTACTATTGATTATCTTTGAATGAGTGGTGATGAATGATCGATTATTATTGATCGTTAATCGAACAATCACCACACTATCTTATATAGGTAAAATAATCAACCACAACACTTATCAAGTTGTCACATTAATTCGATTTGTCACTCGATCACGTGTCAGCCGGTACAATGCAAGCCCTTGTCAAGCATGACTCGTTTGATTGACACTGACGAGTTGCATATCGTTCGACGTTGTCCATCTTCTTCTTATACATCCAAAGATGTTGTCGCTCGAGCCGTTTTAATGCAATTCTATGAAAACCCGAAATATTACAAGTTCACAATTGTCCTCGTCGGACTTTTCGTCGCTTTCTTTTCTCGTGTTATATCGAAAGGTGATGTTCTGCAGTTTATTGGAAAGCTATTGCTCAGCACTCACGGCGAATACAATTCGCATCTACACAAGAAGCTCAACGTCAATCATCTGGCGACGTTGTATGAATTTGTAACGAATGGATCCGTATTACCAAGATTAATTTTTGATAAACCAAAAACCCGTTTTGGGGTAAATGTTATACCACAATCCATGACCAAAACTCTCTTTAACACTACTTAAGTACCCGGAATAACCATAATGCAGCCTTACATGATTCTTCTCTGATTACTATTATTTACCAATTCCTAGGTACCTTTGAGTAAGTGTACTCCATCCATTGCTAAATAAAAATTCTTATTCAGAATCACAGTGGCCTAAGCTTTATCAGCTTCGTGACAACTAAATTCGGCTCCAAAATGCTCATTTGCATGATTTTCCATTACTCATCACGACTGGTTTCGTGCTGTTTGCACTCATCAGATGGAGACATTAGGATCAAAATCCGCAGGTGCTAGAACCATCGGAAGAATCGTTAAAATATTGCGCTTGTATCTCAATGTTAAATAAGATTGGTACGAACATCCTGTTCAATCACATGAGCCCACATTCATATAGAGAGGGTTTAAACACGACCATTAGCAGAGAGCTCAATTGCGTACATTGCCATCCCACAAAGTTGCAATCAAGAGCAACCTGTTTACATTCGGGTCCCTTTGCAGATTTAGGCATTGCTTTTCGCTTCAGTGGCTCAAAATTAGCTCCTAACGCTTTTAAGTTCTTATTACACCCACTTTAAATTTTTTCACTTTATCAGCTTGAGAACTGTAAATTGAGTTGAAAAATACTTCATTTCATCCATTATGTATGTCTTGCTCCAAAGACTTTTGACTTATTGCAAACTTGTTGCCTCACACCAACAGGCTTTGCTCGACTGAGATAAAGGATCGTCATGAATGTTAACAGTCAGGCAATAAATACACGTTTTTTCTTTATCCCTTTGCCATGCGTTCAACGGCATTTTCATTCTTCAACAAGTAGCAGGCAGCCTACACTGAACATTAAGCCTACGAAAACCTTAATTCGCCAGCTGTTCACATTCTCAAATGGTTAATTCAGTCAGACTGAATTTTTGTAAGCTTCGAATATTTAAAACAATCATAAATTAATTTTAAATATGGGGGCGCTGTTTGACAATATTGCGGACATCAACCGTTAAAATATATTCAATTTACGCAACTCTATTGGACGTTGTGACCAAATTCCACAGAGGACCAATCAAAATTTCAGACTTAACATGAAACAAAATTTAAGCATTCGCGGGTGAATCATCACCAATTCGCTTGAATAAGATATCGGAGAGAATATTACACGTGAAGTTAATTTTAATTTTCTATGCCATTTGTGGTACGGTAGTATTTGCTACACAGAATTCTACGAACGCGACATCAGCGAAAATCTCCGGAGTTCAGTGGAATTTTCACGAATACTCCACACATTTCACGGTAATTGTTTTCTTGTTGGCGATGATTTTACTCAAAATTGCTTTTCGGCGCATTCCGTATTTACCGGAATATGTTCCAGCATCTTTGCTGCTAATCATAATCGGAATAGTGTTCGGGGCAATCATCAATTATGCCATCGACCCTAATTCGACCCAAGGTGACGTTTGGGACTTGACGCCAGGTTTATTTTTCACCTATCTTCTACCACCGCTCATATTGGAATCATCTTATTCATTGTACAACCGTACGTTCGGAGAATATCTAGGAGTGGTACTGTTGTTCGCCGTTGAGAGAACATGATTTAATTTTTTCATCATCGGCTTCGGGATGTTTGGACTCTACAAAGCCGGAGCTTTTGGACATTCAAGTGTACCATTCACTTTGAGTTCATTTCTTCTCTTCAGTTCATTGATTGTTGCCGTAGACCCAGTGGCTGTACTGGCCATTTTTCAAGATAGCGGTGTTGACTTGAGCTTGTATTACATTGTATTCGGGGAGTCACTACTAAACGACGCGGTTACTGTGGTTATTTACGACATTGTTACCGCTTTCACCGGAAATTCAACTGTGAATGCTCGTGAGGTTGGTATCGGTATTGCTTCTTTCGTGACTGTAAGTCTGGGTGGATTCTTGATCGGAATAATTGTCGGGATTCTTTCATGCTTGCTAACGAGAATAAAGAATCGTCTAGGTGGATTCACGTTGATCTTGCTTGCCTATTTTTCATACATTCTGGCTGATCTTCTCGGATGGTCGGGTATCATATCGATGATCGGCTGTGGCCTTTTACAAGCTGCCTATGCTTTTCACAATTTAGATCATCCATCAGTTATTCTGGTGCAAAAACTCACCAAAATCTTGGCCGAGATGAGTGAATCAGTTATTTTTCTGTTTATTGGAATCGCTGTACTAAGGGAACATTTACAATGGCATAGCGGATTTATACTGTGGGGTTTGGTATTCTGTTTGCTCTCACGTTCTGCAGTGATTTTTGGCATGACTGCGATGGTGAATAGAACCAGATTAGCCGACTCAAAAATATCCTTGACAAATCAAATAATTCTTGTTTACGGTGGACTCCGTGGAGCTGTAGCATTTTGTCTGGCTGCATTGATTGAATCGAAGTCACTAGGCATTGGAGGAACATATATTCGTCGCGTGATAGTTACCACAACGTTACTCATCATTGTGTTTACTGTCGGTTTTATGGGAATGACAATGAAACCATTGGTCAAATTGCTCAAGATCAGAATGCAAACTATAAGCAAATTGAGTTTGTTTGAAGTTCTAATGGAAAACATGCTGGATGAGATGTTATCAGGTGTGGAAATTATTACGCAATCGCATGGGAAAAATTTGCTCAGGGATTTGTTCATGCGTCTAGATGAACGATTTTTCCGCAGAGTTTTACAAAGAGAACCACAGACACATGACCAGAAGATTTTGCAAGTATACGAGAAAATTGCGCTCCAAATACATTACGCAACGATGCAACCGGAAAAGTTAGAAGACCATTTGGCAGAGCTACCAGAAACACTGAGGAATGAATTTTTGGCTTCAAAACACATTGATTTAACAGTAAAACCTACCGAGGATGAAGAATTAGGGGTAGAAGAAGAACTGGAAGTGAAACGATCTCGCAGGATGAGTACTGCATTCGAAGGTGCTATTCGGAGAATGAGTGTAGCTGAAGCTGAAGGTAAACAAGCACCTGCAGCTGAAATTGCACACCTCAGTGTATATCTACGCAAGCCACGCCGAATGAGCTTGCACACCGATAATCGAACGCTTTCCGAATATGGTGAAACGCTCCGGGATATCATGGAATCAAGAAACAGGGCCATCAAACACCGACTTACTGTAGTGCCTGAAATTGGTCTTCACAATTTGACGTATGTCTCAGAAGAAGGTGAAGGCGATGAAGAAGAAAGTGAAGAAACAGAAGAAGCGGAGAGTAAGCGCGGCAGCATTACACAGCGACGTCAATCGATTAGCACTACAGCTGCTCTGAGACGCGCTTCAATGTGTGCGGAAGCCATAAACAACCAACTCAGTACATATCTGAGCAAACGTTGAACTCACCAAAACGTTTTGCAAACATAACCGTGATATCGTAATTTTTACCAAGAATTTGATGTTTTTCTCAGATATATTCTGCCTTAATTACGTGACAGCAATTTCACAAATATACCTCGCGTTTTCTTCTGTAGTATTCGATGTTCAATTAAAGGCCTAACTTTCTTGTATAGCTTGTCGGTCGGCAATTAAAATTTTCAAATTTCAACTTTATTCCTTACATTTATACATACACAGTACAAATTGCTTTTTATCACGATACCGGCACATGAGACGAGCATAAACATTATTCTATAAATATCTTAAACGTAATACATACATTAGCATGTGGAGGAATCATATCAACCCTAGTGCTTTTCGTTAATGAAATTAGTGGTTATTTACGCTTCGATAGATTCAAACGCCTTCCAAATTTGAAACATACCTCTTGAAACCTATAACTCTAAATACGTTTTTATAGATAATGCCGGATAAGTATTTCTTAAATCAGCGAAATTTGTAAGAAACTCTGCGGCAAACGTATTTTCGCGATAACTGGCCAGGATTACGTATAATGCCCTTTTCGTTAAGCAATCTGCATCGTATGGTAAGCTTTTAATTACAGTTCATCAAGTTTATCAGAATTAAATTTTTATTAACTACGAATTTTAAAATCGCAAAATGTGTACGTTCTTTTCTACCTACTGAATTCGGAATGCGTACGCATGCTATTGTAGTTTTTACTTTCAACTAAGTTTAGATATTTTAACCGAGACCGGAAAATCGAAAAGATGTTGCAAATCTTTAAAACAAACGTGTAAAACAATCACCTCACTAAAAGTAGCTAAAGTCTGAAACCACCGATTACTTTTGAAATTTTGCTATTGGTTTTTCAATGGAGTTTATATTCACAAAGTCTGGTAAAATTCTAATGGACCAGCTTCTTGAGATGTAGTATGCGTTTTAATATTAATTGAGATAATTATCTGCCGCAGCAATGAACTCTGTTTTGAAGGCAGAGAAATGGCAACTGAGAATCTACATGTTAATAGATACGAAAAGCATGTATCAACGATTAAACATCGCAGCTCAATAGAAAATAACGGTATATCAATGTACAAATATTTCGTGGGGAATGACATATCAAGATGTCCAGGATGCCTCTGTTTGTTTTCGTTTGTGGCACCACACATTTAAACTCGATGGCCCTTGGTGTTTGATTATGATTTTACATTAAATATTGGATTGAGGTTACGTATGTAATCTAATTTTACACATGGGATTTAGTAGAGGGACGTTAGGTGATCATCTGAAATGAAGGAAACGATGAATGACGGCAAACAGCCAGAAACCGGAAGTGGAGTGTAATTTTTGGAGGATGTGAGCAACATATAACTAAGGAAAGGAACAGTTCGACAAATAAAGCAGACCAAAATCTGAATTGCTAATATGTCTGGGAAACGTGGTTTTGTATATATTTCAATTGTGCTATGAATAGGCTGAATTTGCAAAACAGTACCAACGGTATCGGATAACAATTGACAGTTCTTTCTAAAAATATACATTCAGAAACTTAGGATTATATCCTGCTGTACAACTAGATTCACATTCCGTGAAGAGAATGAAAAATACTTATTCAACCCGCAGCAGTTCATTTTGCTCAATTCGTTTGTGAGTTTCTTTTCTACGAAAATCGGTTATTAGAAATTCGTGCGTGAAAATGTTTTTGTACAACCTTTTGTGTGAATAGAACACATAGCTAGACCGCACGACACACTGTATAATCGGGCCAAAACTATCAGAGTTATTTTTTAACATAATTAATCTTGCTAATATCGTGCTTACTGAAAATATTACAAAATGATAAGCATATCTACGGTGCAGAAGTCTTAGTAAGACCAGGGGGATGTGTGTAAACCCTCAATAGCAGGCATCTTATCTTACTTGCTTATATGAGGAAGACTTCGTGTTGAGACGCTTGAGATACCAGTTTGGTATGACTGTGGTCGACAAGGTCGAAGAGTTGCATATCGCCAGTGTCTGGAGTCCGTCGTTTGGCGGATAATGATAAAAGTCAATGGCTCATTGTTTGAACACGAATAAATCGAGCAGGCTAACCGGTCTGTGTAATTTCACAACACCAAAGCACTATCAACATCACATCTGCCACTTGACCGGTAGTCACTTTTCGATTCAGTATCGAAACAGTGACAGCGAGGAGAAACTTTGTTTACTATAAAAAAATTTCATTGGCGGATAAACTTTTGTTATGATCGATACATGTATTTCATATATTTCACGGAATATTTGGCCCCCTTTTGATTCCTGAATACAAATCGCAGGCTGATGTTGATCTGTGATCCAGACCATTCTCAATGTGCACACTAATGAGTAGTATTAGTTCCATCTGCTTTGTTTTGCGTTTTTGTCAGCATCTACTTTCAGCTGACGGAAACAACATATTCTATTCCCTAGCTTGCTGATGGTGTCTCCAAAATAAACGGTCATGCGCAACTCATCGAGTCAACTTCTGAAGCACTGTTCTCTATTTATCGCGCACGTTCGTCCAACCCAATTCCTAATTTCAACTTCATCTCAGCTTAGCGAAACCCGATAGAAACTGTATGTTAATTTTCATGCAGAGTGTTTGTTTTTCTTCCACCTATTATTTTAGTGACACAAAACGTTTACCGACCAAGAATCACAAACTGCTGCAAATACAATATGATCAATATTTCATTCACAATTATGTTGGATGTGGATCATTCTATGCCTAATAGGACAAGATGCCTTTTCCGTACTTAACGTTTATTACCATTCCCGCATTCACGTCTTATCGATCGAACTGCCATATATCATTTCACCCTCGTATTCTTTAGGACAATGCATCAACGTTTAAGCTTACTCTGATAAGAAAAATGGGAATAGTATTTTATCAAGTGTTTATTATGGTAATGTCAAATAAATGCACTTAAACTTCTATGTAACCCGGCAAAAAACCAAATAATGAACAAGCAAAAATACATTCTTATATCTAGTAAGCAATCTAGTAATTACATAAACTGTCTCCAGTATACTTGTCTTGAATGTCACTTCGAACTAATGTGCTCCGCCTTCTCCAAATACGGTCGAACGCGCATAATGCATGTTTTCCACAATCCGAATTTTGTTGGCTTAGCTAGTGTTGGCATTGTTATTTTCAGAGCCTCCAGCTCTTGCTTAGTGCTAGATGGTTTTGTTCTGCATATCATCCATGTGCTCTCGATGAGCGAAAAATTTGAATTTTTCAGTTACACATGCCTCGAAAATAATATTTCCCATTTCTGTGCGACATCAGATCGTATCACACACACACACATTTGGTCATTCATTCCACAAATTGCTCGATAAGCTTCCACAGCATTATCATGTATCTAACCTAGGTCTCACGGAAAAGATACTGAGGTGCATTCATTTCATTCATTCAGTCCTGTCCGTGCCGGGTGGCACATGAGGCGAAGACAACTTCACGCCAGTGGCTCCGGTCTGTCGCTGCTTCCGTTGCCGTCTGCACCGTGAATCCTTGTGCATGTATTTCGCGTTCCAACGTTCTGCGCCAAGTTTCCTTGGGCCGTCCCTTTTTTCGTTTACCTTGCGGATGCCAGTGCATGGCTACCTTCGTATGCGAACTGGGATCCATCCTGCAGACATGACCGAACCACGGATCTGTTGTCATCGTTTCCGTAGCAATGTAGGTTTTACGGGATAGGGTTGCTAGCCCTTAGCCCAACCCTCCTTCTTTCTCAGACGTGCTTGGGACCGTGCTTGGCGGAGATATTCTGAAATGCAGTCCGTTTAAAATTTAGTCCTTACTTCCTAGGCAATGGCGGTTAAGGATATTGACTGGCTTCTTCCACGTGGTTGGAGTGATCGTCTTGTTTTAAGTTTCAAATATGCATAGAGTGCAAAACGGAACTGTGCGTCCCGTGTAACTCCTCTGGCTGATCAAATACTCGAGCATACGTGAAGCGCTTGAGCCATTGACTTTTGTTTTACACTTCGTTGTGATACAAGAAAATGGATCATATACAAATTCAGCTAAACATTATACAAACAATGTTGACGAAAGATTGTTAAAAATTTGCAGATGTTAAAACTAATAAAAGCCAATAAAAATAGCTATCATCTTAGCGCCGAATGTATTTGTAAATAGAAAGAAAGTTTAAATTGCTCTATCGCATTTTAACGCTTCACCGAGCTTTAAACCTGGAGTATTTGCTGTCCTTACTAACGTTGGATAAACTGAATTTCCAGAGAAAAAATTGAAGCTTTTGCCGACTTTATGGCAAAATTCTTTAGTATGAGAGCAATTCTGTCAGCTTAATATTCGCTAAATCAGTCGTTACTCCATATCAGAGTGATGTTGAAATAGGCCAAGTGTTTTTACAAAGTTTGCTATAGAGCATGTTGTGTAAATTAACCTGCAACAAGCAGCTGTGTTTAACATTGTGTGATTTGTTTAAAATGCTTTGATCGAAGCAGTATTACACTGAAATCTCAGTACTATGCCACCCGTTGGGACCGAGCAAAAGTGGCATAGTAGCGAGAGTGGCATAGTAACGAGGTTTTGTAAAAACGGTTTTATTTTCTCAAGTCCATCATTTATTTGCTCAATCGATCAGTCCAAAGCTCTCAGAAATTGTCGGCTGAGGCAACTTCTTTCGTCGGATATCGTTCATCTCGTTGTCTAGCCGATCACACGCTTGCATCAGTCTCGTCCAGGTTGAAGACATCACCTGAAGAGAACTGCCTGAGTAGGGGCCAGAGAACCTGCTGCTGCCAATCAATGAGGGATTGGGACTCCACCGCTCCAGCTTCGCCCTGCAATGTCTTGAACGTGACGCCATTGCGCTTCTTGAAGCTGTCTAACCAACCGTCGCTCGCCATAAAGTCTGGGATGTGCATCAGCTCGGCCAGTTTTATCGCCTTCTCCTTGATCAGATCGCCGCTGACAGGCAGATTCAGTCATCTTGCTTGCATCAGCCACATCAGCACTCCCTCCTCAAACTTCGGGTCGTGAGGCTGCGTCAGCTTCACGCACTCCGATGGAACTCCAGCTTTGATTGCAGCTTCAATTGCATCCTTCTTGCTGAAAATGCCCTTCAAGGTGGTTCTCTTAACTTCGACGCTCCATTTCTTGCTAATCTCCCTCGTTAACTTGGACTGATTCGGCTCCTTCTTCGCAGCATCGATGATCTCGAACTTCTCCTTCAGCGTAAAGTCGGTTCGCTTGCGTTTCTGAGCGGACATTATGGGCTGAATAGTTTGAAAAATAACGATGTCACTGTTGTGAGTGTCTGCTTGTGCGCGCGCTTTCGTGGGTCTATCTATCGATACTTAAAGTAAGAGTAGGAAAGATGATCGTCGTTGTGCGTGAGGTGATTAGCTTGTTGTAGCTGACGTCAGGGAGACACATCGCGCGTTTGACCTTGAAACCGGCTGACTTTATGCGTTAAATGCGGAAAAATGAACTTTTGAATATTCACGGAATAGTGGCATAGTAACGAGAGTAGGGAGTGGCATAGTAAATTTATTTTTTATTGAATTTTGTCGGGACCGAGCTAAAGTGGCATAGTAGCGAGAGTGGCATAGTAACGAGGTGGCATAGTACCGATATTCGACTGTATCAACAAATTGAGTAATAGTGTTACTCCAAATATCTACAGGGAGAGCAGTAGTTCGGCTCATGCAAACCTCCGTTCTGAGATGTCAAGCACTTTGTAGTAAATAGTGACGAAGAACTTAGTTCGCAATCTATAATCTTAAAATTTACCTACCTAGGAATATCCATAGCGTTTGATCTAGTTGATAATCTTCAATTACAACAGTAAACCATCCTCGGGTAGCTCTTTATATGGCTAGCAATTTTCCGTCACGAGAACTCGAAGCCACTATCGATGAAACGCAAGTTTATTTAAATTTGTAAATTATTTTTGATGGTTCACGTCAACAACCTACACAAAATGCTATCATGCAAGTTGTCAATCTTTGTAGATGATATTAGTATCTGCACGCAGATATCATGTACAGCAAAATCTTCACAGCTGCAAAATGATTTAGAACGCTTGATTTTTGAGTGTGGAATAAAACTCAATCACATTTTAAAAAGTAAGTTGGTTCTACAAGGAAAATCCTTGTAAAAAGTTAGTATTTTGAGAAAAGTAATGTCGGAAATGCAGCTTCAAGATACCAAAGAGCAGCTTGTAATATGGGGACGTTTTCCAATGATGCAATACAGTTTCACATGTTTTTTACCTGTATCTTTGCCAAGGAAATGCGACTTTATGGATGATAAATTTATTCACGTTGATAGTAAACTATTTTTATTTCATAAACGAATGTTTGAAATTCGATGTTAATCGTGAAGTTGAATGCTTCTTGTCACAGGAAAACTGAAATTTT
>JACCGJ010017216.1:0-13733 GCA_013407085.1 Atriophallophorus winterbourni
ACTTTCTTTATTTCATAAATTCATTTTTACTGTGACAATTAAATCTTCATGCGCACCATTTCTTTTATAATTTTTTTCTTTTTCTTCAATCCCTGCTCCAGAATCTATGGGATCCTCTCCATTTGCTTAATTTGATGAAATCTAGATGAATCTTTATTACTGTGTGACATTGCGCGAAAAAATAACTTTCTTACCATTGTAAATTTACCATCCTTTATTAAACGGAAAAATATTCAAAAAATCCGCTTGATAAGGTCATTTTTACTATTTATTTATTTTGTACACATTGATAACCTGATCATGTTTTGCATGCCTTGGTTTTACCGGAATAGAGTAGCATTATTATTATATTATTAAAGGTTGGCCGTCAGACAGAAAGAAATGAATAAACCAGTTACTAAGGCCCATGACTACTAAAGAAACTTCAAAGGAGGAAGTAGCGTATGTGGAACCCAGATCGCAAGCTTGCTTATGTTGGGGGCGAATACAATAACAATAATAATCCTTGGTCTAGTGAATGGTTAGTGATTAGAATTCTTATTTCTAACTGGCAGTTTCGCCAAGATTTTGGTTTAGGAACCAATGTGGGACTGGGGAGGACACGCATCTGGGCCAAGGTAGTCCCAACAAAGGATAGGATTCTTTTAAAACTTTTCAAAGAACAAGAGCGAAATAGGACTGTTATTAATAGGACGCGAATTCGTAACGAGTTTCGAATACCGGCTTTTAAACGATGGATAATACCCGAGGGTTTGCAATTGGTTTGGAAAGATTCCGAGGGGATTTGAGAAGCAGAGAAATATTAAAGAGATTTAATAAGAGTAAGGTAAAATCTTCACTGCTGTTGTGTAGGATGGCTGATATAAAACCTACACCATCGGGCTTGTAAGAAATTTGACTTTGACGGGAAATATCTTTTATTTCTTTTAAAGTTAAAGTAAAGGAGTCAATAGTATTAAAGGGAACGTTATTGTTTGCCGGTGGATGGTAAATGTTATTATTAAATGAGCTGCTGAAGAATGAAGAGAAAGCCTGACTTATTGTGGGCGGGTCAGTAGTGACTATATCCTTATTGTCTTTTTGATAAATAATTGAAGAGATGTCACGTTTTAATGAGATACATCTATTCTTCGTAAGACAATTCAAAGACTTAGTCTTTGAGTTACTGCTTAAAGCCTTTCTTTCTTGACGCTCTAGGAGGCGAATTTTGATGCCTGGGAGAGAGTTACATAGCTCATGTCGGCGTATAACAGAGAAGAAGTCAAACTTATGATTCGCAGAAGTAGAGAGACGAGCAATCTTTTTTTCGAGAAGGGTTATGGGGTTATGTTTACTTCTTTTAATATGAGAGGTAGACGAACTCCGGAGGCATGCTAAGAGGTTATCATGGAAAATCGAAGAAATACGATTAAAGTCTGAAGAAAGAAAAAATTCAGTCCAGTCGTTGTCTCTGAGAAGATTCGAAAACTTAGTCCAGTTGATATAAATTTTCTCATCATTGTGAATATATGCCGGCTTCCGAAAAAGGCGCAGAACGCAAGTGACCATATTGTGGTCGCAACCGGGTAGTGGAGCTAAAATTTCATCGTTGCTAGGATCAGTACCTAGAGTGAAGATCAAGTCTAAAATGCTGGACAGTCTCGTAGGCTTACTCACAGATTGTGTGAAACCTGAAAGATTAATCGTTTCAGCGAATGCTGAAAATCTATTCGAAATGTGGGGGTATTTCCAGCTGATGCATGGCATGTTGAAATCCCCAGCAATAATTTTATTGCTGAGAGGGGCAATGGATGCCTCAGTAAACACATTTATAAGCTCATCAATAGTGAGTGTGGAAGGAGATGGTGGGTTATAGATGCACCCAATGAGAGCATCAAGAGAGGGTATGGTGATCCAAATTGAGTCATCTAGATCTTCTAACATATGAGAACTGTATATTTCTGCCGGAAAAGCTGTATTAACATAAATGAGAATACCACCACCACGGGTGTGGGTGCGGTCCTTACGAAACATGAAATAGTTGGCTAGTTCAAGTGAAACGTTGGGAATGTCATGAGATGTCCACGTCTCTGTGATGAGAACTATTTCGTACGGGTTTGAGATCAAGAAATGTTGAAGGATAGGAAGCTTAGAGATAATCGACCGTGCATTAAATAATAGAAGATTAATTTTAGGATACTTAACATGTGTATCCGGAAGTGATTTACATGAGTGGTCTGAAATTGATGGTGTTAATTTAAGTAAGGGTTTCGGTAATGAAGAGGAAAATTTTGCTGAGGAAAATTTTGCATCGGTATATACCTGGTTTGAAAAGGGTCTAGGTAGGTAATAAACGGGTTCTCTTTCATGAAGGGACGCTGATCTAGGGTACCTGACGCGTATTGAAGTGGAAAATGGTAGGGTCTTGAAAAAGGATAAAGAGGACGTGAATGCTGAGGAGAGAAAGGACTATGGGAAGGAATAATTGGGCAAAATGGGTCAGATGTGACCGGGAATTGTCTATGGACGGGGTGATAAGTGTATAAACCATGGGGTGGTTTATATTCATCAAAGTTTCGCTTGGCCCTATGCATACTAATAATGTGTGGTCCACCTCGAAGTAGTGGCGAATTTGCCTTGAATACAGGGAGCACGAGTTTTTTTAGTAGATTTACCTGACGATCGAGCTGCGGGGCGTACATCTGCAGTGACCGTTTTGATAGTGGTGAGATTGCATTCATGGGCAGGAGTTGTGTTATCAATGTTTAAATTGGGTTTAGCTATAAAGGGGATGCTACCTGAAGTTGGTATATCATCAGAAGCTGAGGCTCGGGGTATAAATGTTGATGTGGAATTATCAACGACAATATCCAGGTCTATTAAATTGGGGATAAATGTTGATGGTTTTACTACGTTGCAACGCTTGGGAACGCATTTGCGTTGTAAGGGTGTGTTGTCTGGCTTGATCAACACATTGGAAAACTGAGGCAGAGATTTTAAGACATGTTGATTATTAAGTATATGTAACGCATAATTTTCGTTAACACATTTTAATAATATCGGGGCACAACTGCGGTTAGAAGGCTTTCTAAGCCTAATTACGAATGCAGATTCTAGGGGTAGGCCATAACGAGACATTACTACATTTTTGAGGTCCACTAAAGGATATCTATCGCCTAAATTGAGGCACTTCACTGAATACCAGTGATTCCTTTGATAACATCATTCAATTCTAACATAGTTAGAGCGATTAGATAAGAAGTTGTCTAACCATCGACGTAGTTCACCTGTGACGCCGAACATCTTTATTTTGTGCAGAAGATACCTATGGTTCAGTTCAGTTCAGGTGCACATGACAGTTAGTGGCTAACGAGCCAATCGAGCGTCCAGAATATGTTTCGGTGGAAAGCTACAAAGAAGCAACCACTACTAATAAACCGTTTTTTATTTATAGAGCTTCGGATATGCTTGACGATGGCGACGCCAAGAAATTTTCCGGGTTGTGTTTGAAGAGCACCTCTTTATGAGTGATGTGGGAAAACTAAAAATAAATTTCTCTTCACCAGTACGGTGAGAGGTCAGCTATAGAATAGTTGTGTATATAAAAATAGAACTCTAGCATTTAATTTATTTACCAGACAACGCTAAAAATGGTAAACTACCTAATCTTGCATAACAATTAGGGGGAGTAATCAAGAAAAAGCTGACTGCAGATGCGGTCCAAACTATTCTTAAAACTCGCCACACAACTGCTGGAACTGCAACTGAACTGGCGCGCGATACGAATTCTTCATGCACGACTGCTCTTAGAGATTTATTTTGCTTAAATCTATCTATTTTCGCTTGAATGACTCGCAAAACTCCGAAATTAACTACATCCACATCAATCTTCCAAACAAAACTACAGCATAAAGTCTCTTGGAAGCATCCTAGCTCTAAGCAATGGCATCAGCTTGATCTTATTCTTGTTAAGCGTACTAATATAGGAAGCGTGCTTCTCACTAGATCATATCAAAGCGCAGACTGCGACACTGATCACTCACTGGTCTGTGCAAAACTAAAGCTCCCCCACACGAGATTTCACCGCACCAAATTGTCTGCTAAGCCAAGGATAGACGTCACTCGCATGTGCTAACCTAATCTAACTGCGAGATTCGCAAAAGCCTTCACGGACGAGTTCAACAAGGCAACCCCACTTGAATCTGCTTCAGAAATCTGGGAATTGATAAAAAGCTGCATATGCCGAGTCGCACGTTCCACTTTCGGTCCGAAGAAAGCTCGAACGAGCGACTGGTTCGAAGCAAACGCTTCTGAAATGACTGCTGTGCTGGATGAGAAACGCTCAGCATTCTTGAGGTTCAAAGGTATGCCAACAGATGAAAACTTACGACTTTTAAGAGCAGCTAGAAATAAGGTTCAACAGACTGCAAGGCGTTGTACAAACGACTATTGGACTTAAGTTAGCCTCAATATCCAAAAAGCTGCGGATACCGGCAATTTTCACGGTATGTATGATGGGATCAAGAGAGCCATTGGCCCAAACAAACTTGAAACGGCTCCCATTATATCTTTATCTGATAAGCCGATTGTCGACAAAACCCAACAGATGGAAAGATGGGTAGAGCACTTCTCCTCCCTCTACTCTAGGGACATTACGGTTCTACCGCATGCACTTGAAAATGTCGAAAGATTGCCGACTATTGAATATCTAGATACCCCTCCTACACTTGATGAGCTCAATAAGGCAGTCGACCGCTTAGCGAATGGGAAGGCCCCTGGTGACGACGGAATTCCACCTGAGCTCATCATATGCGGTAGAGCAGCATTATTACAGCCTCTTCACCATTCGCTTCTTCAGTGCTGACAGGAGAGGGGTGTCCCACAAGAGATTCGAGACACAAAGATCATCACGCTATTTGAGAATAAGGGTGACAGAGGCGATTGCAACAATTACAGAGTGATCTCCCTTCTGAATGTTGTAGGCAAACTGTTTGCTAAAGTCTTACAGATCCGGCTGCAAGTTTTAGCTGATAGAATTTACTCCGAATCTCAATGTGGCTTACGCAATGGAAGATCAACCGTTGACATGATCTTCTCCCTGAGACAACTTCAAGAAAAGTGTCGGGAACAGCGTATGCCATTATACGCTGTTTTTATTGATTCAGCTAAGGCATTTGACTACGTCAGCAGGGAGGGTCTCTTCAAAATGCTCGATCCGATAGGCTGCCCCCAAGACTGCTGAGACTCGTTATTTCGTTCCACTCAGACATGAAAGGCTCAGTCCATTTTAACGCTTGCAGTTCAGAAGCATTTGAAATTCGCCGAGGCGTCAAACAAGGGTGTGTTCTCGCTCTCACGCTGTTCGGCATTTTCTTTGCTCTGCTTCTGAAGCACGCTTTTAGGACGAAAACAGAAGGCATTTACATACGCACGCGAAGTGATGGCACGCTTTTCAACCTGAACCGGTTGAGAGCACAAACCAACGTACGGGATGTGATAATCCGTGACCCGTTGTTTGCCGACAATGCAGCCTTTATTGCTCACTACCAAGAGAACCTACAGTCGCTAATGGACTGTTTTTCGTCGGCATGCAAAGATTTTGGTCTAACAATCAGCATGAGCAAGACCAAAGTCCTTGGTCAAGGGACTGTATCGCCGCCAATCATCACTGTTGGAAACTGTCAGCTCGAACCAGTACATCACTTCACATATCTTGGTTCAACCATTGCGGACAACCTCACGCTAGACACGGAGATTGATAAGCGAATTGGCAGAGCAGCTGTCATTTTGTCCCGATTGAACTCTCGTGTTTGGGGTAACCGCAAGCTGACTGTAAAGACAAAGATGATGGTATACAGCGCGTGCGTACTAAATGCTTTTCTATACGGCAGTGAAACCTGGGCCACCCACGCAAGACACGAACGGAAGCTGAATGCTTTCCATCTACGAAGCATCCGTCGTATCTTGAACATATCGTGGATGGACAGAGTGACTAACGCTGAAGTGCTTTCAAAAGCTGGTCTACAGAGCATGTTCACCCCATTACGTCAGCGCCGCCTGCGGTGGCTTGGTCATGTCTATAGAATGGAAAATGGTCGTATTCCGAATGATCTACTCTACGGTGAGTTGCAATTAGGAAGTCGACCATTGGGCAGACCGCACTTGCTGTACAAAGATGTTTGCAAAAGAGATATGAAAGCTCTTGACATTGACCTCGCAAGATGGGAAGAACTTGCTCTTGACCGCTTACTTTGGAGGCATTGTGTAAAGCGTCGACTGCAAGCCGGGGAGGAGCAAATACAGCTCCAGGCTGCTGAACGCAGAACACGCCGCCGGCGTGCAACTGATGCAATACAACAGAGTTCTGACTATAGTTGCAAGCGCTGCGGGAGAGATTGTTCCTCCCGAATCGGACTGTTTAGTCATTCAAAAAGTTGCAAAACATGAAATTCATGCGATGTGATTTACATCCATGGTCGACATCGACCGACGGAGGCCAACAACAACAATATCTATCAATATGTCCTCTTCACGTGAAATGCGCACAAATCAACCTGGAAATGTACAAGGTGATACAAAAACAACAGTCAGACCGTGTACACTTTCTGTGTGTCGTTTGTTGCGCGCGACACCGACGTGATAAACTAGCTGGCGAAAAGTCGCAAACTATTACGGCCATTCCACTTGAACGAGTGCACTCTGCAAGTTACTCGATCGTGGAACCATTGATTTCACTGGTGTCTAATAACATTGGCGAAAGCACCACTTCCACCAAGAAGCGCTGCACGAACGCCCTTTTAATAGTCCCAGACGTTTCTACAAATTGCATTGACGGAGAATCACTGCCGCAGACCGACTGGCAATCCGTTGCAAAAACATGTAAAAATGTTAAACAACATTAAAAAATTCGTATCCGAAGTTCCCAACGAACGTTCGAAATCTACTAACCCCCGCGGTGTTCAGACTCTTACTGTTATTTGCACGAATGTGCCCGAGCTCACCTCCCCATGTTTCAAGTTGCGACAGGCGACAGATATTCAGCACCTGTGACAGTCCATGTCAGTTACTGCAACTCCCGAGAGCGTCGCTCGTTTAACTAGGAACCACAAGTCACCACATATTGGTGAACCCAGACTCTTGCGTATCACATTGAAATCAGTGGCAGATGCTGAATCTGTATTGTTTTCAGCGTACGCGCTACGGGGCGCTTCACCTATTCGCATATTCCCCGACGTTTCGTGGGCGGAGCGTCAAGCGAAAAAAGATAAAAACTACGATTGGAGGCTGGATAACGATCGGAAAAGCATTTTCGTACACGTCGTTCCGGAACAAAACGACATGTTGAATAACGAAAATGCCACTTACGACTGCAAATAATGGCGATTCATCCAGCAACAAATCAAAGTTAATTTTACGTTGACTTCCGGCGTGAAACGCATAACCTTGTCTGCAAATTATAAAGGAGATGGTCCCCGTATACTTAAAGTCACGTTCCAATCTGAGGCAATGGTATCAGATGCTCTGCGAAGTTGGTATCAATTCAGAAAATTTGCACTTTCTGAAATTCGTCTCCATTCAGCTATCGACAGACAGAACTTTAAAAAACCGCGCGAAACAGCACACTCTTCCTTCCCGACCCTACCCGTTCATCCTATCATTTGTCCAACAGCAAAAACGTCTTTCAACCGATCCATACAGGATCGGCCCAGTAGTAATTCATACAACCGACGCTTCTTATCTATCACGAGAAGGTTTAAAATGCTTGTACACCAACGTTCAGGGTCTACTCAGCATGTTATCTGAGCTTCGAATGCAGCACGCTGTTAGAAGTTTCGATTTAATTGCTCTGACCGAAACGTGGTTATCTTCTGCCGTACCAGACGCCGAAATGGCTTTTCCCGGTATGTCGATTCTGAGAAATGATCGCCCTACAAAAGGTGGCGGGTTTGTCCTTTACTACAAATCATCGCTTAGATGTGATTTACTGCATTCCGTAGACTCGCCGTGGTGTGGTATGCAGCTCAAAAACAATGACTCTTCTCTCTTCGCCGTTATCTATCGTCCGACAAATGCTCTGCTAACCTCCGATCAAAAACTGATGTTATCCATACGTCTCGCTTCATCATTGCAGCATACCCACGCGCTACTAATGGGTGACTTCAACATCACCGAGCTTGCCGCCGCATCCGAACGCAATACATTTGCAACATGCATTGAGAACCTAATGGTAAGCCATCCATTATATAATCACGTACACGAACCAACGCGGTCTCGAGGTAATGATACACCCTCTCGACTCGATCTTATACTAAAAAACGAAGAATTAATAATAATATATATTCTTGGACATCTAAGGCATGTAATACATGATCAGTTTATCAAAATAGGAACAGCAAAAGAAAATATAACGGTGCAAATGACCGAAGTGAGCGGTATTTTTGAACATTTTTTCCGTTCAATAATGGGAACCAATATACAGTAGGTAAGAAAAAATCTTAATGTCTAATAACAGTATGGTTTCATTTGAATTTTGTCAGAATTTACGAATTGCAAGGATGGGAAAACATGGAGAATATAAATGGGAAGTAATTATGGAAAAAGTGGAGTGAATTGTAATAAATTGTCATAAAAAATTGATAAATAAATTATATATGCATCAATTCATGTTTTTTTACGGAAAGATTGGTTGAGAAGATGGAAAAGGGAAAATAAATCCATCAGAATAAGAAAATCTAAGAAATTCTGGGGGATGAGAGAGGGTGTGGTCAATAGCACGGGAGTAGAGTACGCTATGTACTCTTAAAGAATTGTCGACGAATCGAACCAAAATGTGTTCACCAGCCGGGTTTTCGTTATCTGCAGGAGAGTGAATCGCAAATGAAACAAATCTCGGGCGGGTAGATTTCGAGCCAGTTTCAGTGATGGTTCGGTATTCGAAGACATTGGAATATAATGAAAGATATTCTGTTCACCATCATGGTAAGAGGTCATCAAAGTAAAATAGTTCATCATTTAAAAAAATAAGAATGTTCATTAAAAACATAATGATTTTCAGGTTTTTTTTACTTTTTTACTTTTTTGGTAGATTTTATTGTTTTGCAAGTTTGGATAAAAATGTGACATTTATAAGCCTCATATGAAATAAAAGACAGATATATACATAATGGTGTATAGAAAATGTCATGGAAGGCAATGTGACAAATAGACAAATGTGATGCAAGTCCCAATCTATGACGAGACATGCATAGACCCTATGTAACCTGGCACTACAGCAGCGTTATGAATAGATAATCAGAAAAATAATTTCTTAGATGTTTCGAAATTTTTTTAGAGAGACATTTGCTTACGATAGAAACCTGACTTGAAACAATAAGGATAACTATGTTTGAACAAAAAGGTGGTAAGATAAGCCTAAAAAGATACAATAATTAAAGGTACATATAATACCAGTCCCAGGTTTTGATGTATGTATGATGTATGTATGAAAGCACGAGCCTGATCCAGGCAAAGTGTCGCATAGTCAGAGACTGCACATGGGCTAAGATACTGTCAGGTTGCCCAGACCAAGACAAATATGAGGGGGGAGTAGAATTAGATGTAACATACATAGACCATGAGTAACCTGACACTTAATAATACCATGTATTTCGGACATTGTGAACAGTTCTATACGTGTGTTAATGTAGAAAATACTTACAATTGGTTCAATAACCAGGAATACCGTGACAAAATATATTGTCTATAGAAGTGTTTATTTTGAGAATTTCGCATAGTGATAGAGCAATAAGAGAATCTACGAGTGCTTTGAATTAACCTGTAGATGTGCACATGCGAAAATGGAGTGGAAGAGAATTCCAAACATGCGCATACCTAATTAAAAAAAGTTTCATCGAAATTCAGTGCGAGTAAGGGGAATATGTAATAGCCTCATTCGGTTACGTCGTACAGAACGATTGCAATCTTGGAAGCGCATGGTAGATTTAAGCCTAACTTAATGCTCTGTGATGATTCGGAAAAAAAGAAAAAGATTAGGGCGAATTCTGCGTAACCATAGCGGGTCAATGTCTAGTAGATTGCATCTTACTTTATAAGATGAAGGATTAGAGTAGCCTAACATGATTTTGCTAATTCTACGTTGAAGGCTTTCTAAGAGAATACAGTCACGCCAAACGATGTGAGAGTAGGCTATATTACAGTAGTCAAGATGCGGTAATACTTTCATTTGATATAGACTTAGTCTACTTTCACGAAGGAGGAATTTTTGATTAATTAAACCAAAATTCTGTCTAGCTCTTGCTATGAGAAATCTTACTTGTTCGTTGAAATTGAGAGATAAAGAATATCTAAATCCTGAGTCTTCGATTTCGTTAGAAGGTGCGAGTGGTGTATTGTTGAGAATATTACTTTCGGGGGGTATTGAGCAGCGTATACCCAAGAATTGCGTCTTCGGAGCTGAGAATTCTAAACATCATTGTGAGCCTCAACTTGAAATGGTTGAAAGATCGTCGTTGAGAGAGTCTATAGCCTGTGATATCTCCATGGCTGGAAAAGCTAAAACAAGTTTAATATCATCTGAAAAGATAAAAAGCTTTGAGTTTTTTTACGAAATCTTCCACATAATTAATGTATATAAGAAAAAGGAAGGGACCTAGTACGCTACCCTGAATGACTCCACTTGGTATAGGTTGTGTTTCAGAGGATATGCCATTAACGGAAACGGAGAAGGGGCGATCAGAAGGATATGAACAGAACCAATTAAATAGGGATCCGGAAATACCAAGTGATGATAATTTTCGAAGAAGAAGAGAATGAGGAACCTTATCAAATGCTTTGGTAATGTCTAAGAAAACTGTCAGTACAGCTAATCCATGATCTATGGAGGCCGTTATATGGTCCACATATTCCAGCTGACAGGTAATGCAGGACTTCTGATTTAAAAAACCATGTTGGAATGGAGAGGAAGCGTTTGGGCCCAAGTAAGCCATTATTGCGTTCTTGATCAACTTTTCGAATAGTCTAGAGAGAAAAGGGGTGTGAATAATTGTGCGATAATTACTGACGATGTGCGAATTCCCTGTTTTTAGCCGAGGTACAATGACAGAATGTTTCCATTCGAGAGGGAAAATACCAGATTTACTAGAAAGATTAAACAGGTTTAATAAAATTTGAGGCTGTAGACTCATCAGAAATCAGTTTATGTTTTTTAATTTGTACTAGTTTGTCAGATAGTTCGTACGCGTGCAAAAGGGAAGATACGTCATGCTTATTACGAGCATATGATGTCAAATAAGCAATGCGTTTTTCTAACTTATGAGCTTTTCTCAGTTTGATGTGTCTAGCATGTCTGGTAGTAGATTTTTGTAGTAACTCAACAAGTTTATTATGAAAGGTTTTGGAGGTTACATTAAAATTGTCAGAAAGGGAAAATTCAGTCCAATCTTCTTTTCTAATGAGGTTTTTAAAGATTTTTTTAATCTATGTGAGTAATTATATGTGCCTTTTTAACACTAGTTATTATGCTATTGCAACTCAATTCAAAAGATATAATGTTGTGATCTCCATTAAAAAATGACGGAGATACGTTCAGGTTTGAAGGTATGATATTCAAAGTGAAGACAAGGTCGAGGATATTTTTATTGCGCGTTGGTTTATCAACAAACTGTGTAAAACCTAATAGTTTGGTGGTATTGGAAAAAGAATTAGGATTAATGTCGTTGCATTCTACCTGGTTAAGTGAAGGCATGTTAAAATCTCCTGCAATTAATTAATAGCAAGAAGGATGGACCGAGGCTTCTATGAAAAATTCAGTCATGCGTTGAAGCGATGAAGAAATAGTAGCTGGTGGATAGTAGATGCATCCAAGTAAGAGATCAAAGGCCGGTAGTGCCAGCCAGATAGAATCTTCGATATGACCAAAGACGGATAAAATGATGATGTTAGCTTGGAAGTTAGAGTGAACATAAACAAGGCAACCTCTTCCACGTTTTGAAACGCGGTCTTTTCTAAAAATGTGATAGTTTGGAATCAGAAGTTCACAGTATGGTTGTTTCTTTTTTATCAAAGATTTAGTTAAAGGATAATATCAGCGGGATTAGAGAGAAGATATGAACGTTAAGCCAATATCTTGTTACTTATGGATCGAGCATTGATAAGAATAAATCTAAGAGATGAGGGGCTATGATCAGAAAGTGGCCTATTATGTATTTGATTATTATGTGGAGCATGTTGGTTTAGGTTAAAAGCCTTTGTGGAGGGATTTGAAAACTTCTCATACTTGAATAAGGGAACATAGTAGAGTGAGTGTTAAATGAGTTAAAATATGGAAAATTGGTGTCGGGGGACCAGCTTATATGGTTAAAAAGTGCTCCGATGGGTTGTAATAATTCGAGAATGGGCTCGGATATTGCGGACTTGGTCGATGGAATTGTTATGCCAAGTTCCGATCGATTTGGATTAGGCATTATATGACGATTGAAGTTTCGAGTATTTCTATTGTCAAAAGTTGAAGAATTCCTGAAAGGAGGTGGTGCAGGCAATAAGGCACTAGTTTGTCGAAACTTCAGGGGCTTTCGATGGTCGAGATTTAGATTTTGAGCGAGATGGGTTGGGAGATTTTGACAAAAGAGAGTTCGCCGCAAGAGTTAGTTCAGCGACTTGTTCTTTCAATTCCGAACATGGACAGGGCGAATAGATGGGTGCGGAATCAACCATAATTTGGTCGGCTACTTTTGCTTCGAGCATTTTGTCAGCCTCTTGTGCTAGTTCGTCTAATGATACGTAAGTTATCAAACCAGCAAGCACTTGGCAAATGTCAGTTGGGAGGTTTTCAAACCACAACTGTGTTAAAATTGTCTCCACAATCCTTTTGTCTCCGAGTAGCTCTTTCATCCGGCGAAGAAGCTGAGATGGCTTTTTATCACCGAGAGCCATTTTGGAAAAGAGGACGTCGAGCTTCTCTCGCTCAGAAAAACCAATTCGGTCTGTTAGTGCGGATTTGAGCTTTTCGTATGGCTTGACCTGAGGCATAGCATAAATAAGATCACTGACTTGTTGAGCTACGTCGAGAGGAAGCAGGGTCACCACATGAGAATACATAATAGATTCATCAGTGATGCCATATATACGAAAAATAGCTTCAATTTGGCGGAACCAAAGAGGGAGATTAGAAACGACTAAAGCCGGTAATGTGCATGGAATATGTTGTGATTGTAGGATTGTGAAAACTTTATTTATGGAAAAATCACTCATGGTGGGGTGTTAAGTGAGTATTCCAAAAATTATGCCAGAAATTTACACATAAGAGTTTATTGTAAATGAAAAATTGCTGTTCGAAGGGCTCACCAATTATGTAGTGGACTGAGAAAAAATAGTCTAGCACTACACAAAAAATGGCAATAATGGAAAGAACTCACTAAAAGACCAAGGGAGCAAATGTCTAAATAAAGATCCGTAACGTCCAACGATAGCGAAGTAATCCACACAGGAAAATCCAAGAAATGGAACCCAAGGTGCAGGAAGCGCTAAAATGTTGGAGAATTCGTTAATCACAATTCCGGCACGGAGTAACGCACACAGACTTCACAACAACGGAAGAAGTCAGAGTCCGAGTTCGAAATTGTATTGACCGCCAAAAAGTATATTGTACAAGCATTGATTCGAATGAAGTATACATGGCCAAAAAATGAATAATCATACAAGGCCAAAAAGTGTATGTACAAAATGCTAATGTACAAGGGAAAGTAGATCACTACAAT
>JACCGJ010017217.1:0-42193 GCA_013407085.1 Atriophallophorus winterbourni
AACTACACTCTTGGGTCCAACCAACTACTCTGGACAACTGAAGAGAAGGATTTGGGTGTTTGGACCAGTTCAAGTCTGAAGACTTCACTGCAGTGCAAAGCGGCATACAAAAAGGCGTCACAAGTCTTGGCGTTATTGAGACGAATTTTCGGCAGATTCTCCAATCAGTCGGTGCCCCGTATCATGAACACATATCTGAGACCAGCGATGGAGTACGCTGTTCAGGCTTGGTCACCCTGGATTCAGAAAGGCATCAATCTTCTGCAGCGTATTTACCACCAAACCACCAAGCTTGTACCCGGAGTAGCTGCTAAACCATATGCAGAACGTTTGAGGATTCTCAATCTTTTCGACTTTCGTTATCGTCGACTAAGAGGTGACCTCATACTGATGTACAATATTATGCACGTCCCTAACCATCCCTTGTCCAAACTTTTCACACGCTCGCCACCCCGTGCCAGTCGGAAACACGAACTTTTCAGTGCTTATTCCCACTTCAAGACTGAACTGTCGAAGATATTCGTATGCTGTACGTGTAAGTTTCACATGGAACACCCTCCCCTCCACTGTTACACACTCAGCCAACCTGGATATTTTCAAAGCTAATTTGGACAAGCACTTGAGAGACAACCCAAACTTTGATACGATTTACACTACATGAGTTTTAATGTTCTTCTTTTTTATTGTATATACCTCATAACTCCATCCTATGGTTATTGTTAAGCTAAATGCTTTTTAGACCATTACAACTTTGAATCACTTTGAATCACTTTGAAGATCATGCAGATCGCGCGCGATTGTTGGGCCTTTTCCTACTCATACAAGTTTGGAACCAATCCTGAAGTAGATGCTAAAGAAAAGGATATAGGTTGTCTTAATTTGTAGTAGTTTGGGAAAAAACGTTTACACTGCGAAGCTGTTAAACAAACTGTGCGGCTCGACTGCTAGGTAGGTACGTTGATATTTTACGTTTTTCCACGAATTGATGTCAACTCACGATGAATACTTTTAGAAAACCGGTTCTAGAATACGCTGTCCAAGCCTGGACACCGTGGCTTATGTCATAGAACATTGAGCTTGCACAGGGTTTTCAATATACGTCATACGTCAAGCAACTCATAGGAATGGACCTGAGGACGCTTGTTTGAAAGTAAATTCTGATCAACCCTTTAGAAAGCTTGATAACTTCCGAGGTAACATAAATAAATACAGCAGAATGCTTATGCAACACTCGTCAAATCATCTAAGCGTGTCCGCAAAATTGTTAGGCAAGAAGGATATTTTCGAAATCCATGTTGTGAAAACGACAAACGTCCGATTCTTTTTAGATCTTGCATTAATTCTGCAATTATTATTCGCTTAAACACTTTGAAAAGTGCAGTGTCACCGGCCTGTAATTTTCGACATCAAAACGGCAAACTTTTTTGTAAATCGGTGTTATTTGTCCCAGTTTCTAGTCATCTGATACAACTAAGTGCAAGTGAATAAACTTGCTATATAAAGATTCAGCGAGTTGAGCACGACAGGTTTTGAGCAACATTGAAGTTATCTCGTCTGTTTCCTGAGATTTCTTTACGTTTAATTTGTTAATTGATGCGCTAACACCTTCAGAATAACAATCAATTCACTCATTCGGTCCATCATGTTGAATAGTGAATTTCTGAACGGACCCTTTGGGTACAATCGTAGTATAAGAGTAGGCTAGTAGATCGGTGTTCTGTTGACCGAAATAAGTGAAACCAGAAGGACTTTTAAAGGCCGAAACTACTGGTTGAATATTCGTTCTATCATTTGCGAGTCGATATAAAAGCTTTGAATTCTAGTGCATCTGAGAAATCAAATGAAATTAAAGAGATTGTTTATGTTTCGAATTAAGCGGATAACTTTGTTTCGTAGTCAAGTAAATTGTGACCATAAACGGGGTTTGTTTTGTAACCTTATGAAACTCCCATGCTCTTGCCACTAGATTCATATTTCTTAGTTCTGCTTCGTATTTTAAATTCTTATGTCGAGAAGTATTTTAAACGAATAGAGCGTTCGTTTAGTATAGATTACAAGTTCTGTGGAGAGAGTGGCAATGTCTATCCGGATCGGATTAATCTATTTGTGAATAACTAGTGCATTTTAAAGCGACACACAAATCATGGTAGTTCATTCTTCTGACGCACTTTGTTCCGTCACCATTGCGCCTAGCGCTAAAAACGTACTCCAATTCTGGAACAACCTTATCACTTCGTATGATTGGGGATGTACAGAAAATATTTTTCACTGCAGTAGGATCTGATGTGTATATTCTGTCCAAAGTAGACGATTGGTCAGATCCCCTTATACGTATAAATCCAAGAACGTTATAAGCAGGTGCGTTATCCAAGATGGTTCAGAACTCAGAACTCAGAAAGTATTATGGTGAAAAAAGCAGTAAGCTTAACAATAACCATAGGATAACAGGTATATGGAGTAAAATTAAAAAATCTCTCAAAAATCAATAGGAACAGTCACATACCGCATGATTCGTCATATACGTATTCGTTTATAAGCAACATTTGCACCAGATTCCGAGCGTGTGTTTTCTTCAGGCAAAAAGTTCCAAGTGGAGCAAATTCTTACCGAGAAACAATTTCAACGAATATACAATCGAGAATGCGGGATTCTAAAATCCTTTGGATGTTTTTGTGTTTGAGTAAGGCTATTGTGCTTTCGCAAGTGTTTAAGAGGATGGTTCTCAGTTTGCAAGATTTTGAATGCCAACAGGTTTGAAGTTACGAGTTATGTGTCCGTGCTGTATGATCATCCCGGCTGTAGAGCTGGTAAATGTTAAAATCCCCCATTTTCAATACTTGTTTCTCCGGCCGCGTTATCACATAGCGTAATAAATGAAGCAGAGTATTGTAATGGTTGGAGAACGATAGAGCACTCCACTAATGCATCCGTCTCCTGAAGTAAGAATTAGATATATCAGGTATACCGTGAGCATAATCGTTCATTACTATACAGATAAATGATAGCTTGAAGTAAGGTGCAAATACGCCACCATTAATTAAACTGTCACACCTGAATACAGATATGTTTGGCAGGGATAGTTCATTTCCAGACATAGATGTATTGCACTAAGTTTCCGTTATGACAAATATACCTGGCATCATTTCATTATAAATTTCTGTTAATTCGATTTATTTGAAGAGGAGGTTGTTCGTTGGTATACATGCAATTAGGCGTATATTGCGTAAATAATAACGGGGTAAAAACTGAAATTCTTGGTCCGATTCCAGAGAAGTCGTACTGTGCATGTTTTAAGGGTTGAACGATGAATATGCTAATAGCGTTTGGGTTGGTGTGCAGCTTTGGTCGTGCTGGTATGGCTTGAGTAGCTAAATAAACATTTAATCGGGTTCTGGATTTGGATCTTAATGGGTTTGGCATCGTTCAGAATTATTGTTATTCGTTTCAATGGAATCTACCCCCTTTTGTATGCTTCACACTGGTTTCTTGATTGAACGTTATCCTCGGAACTCGTTAAATATCTTGTACACTGACGCTGTGATCAGATAGAATAACCTATTTTAGGAACCTACGTTTTGTAGCTTTTTACGTCCATGTTAGTCTATCGTCATCCCGCTGTTTAGAGGGGTTATTGTTGGCGGAATTGTACATGCATACTTGTACATCGGATATCATGGTAACCAAAAATATAGAACGCAACTTCCCCGGAAATGTTTTCTAATTTCTGCCAGAAAACGTTACTGTTTACGAACATGGCTAGCGCGTTCGTAAGGAGAAGTATTAGCAATGATTTCCTCATGAGATTAGACTACAGGTAGAATTGTTTCGACAATCAGTGGTTCGGCCATTTCTGCCGCAATAAGGTCTATCTGGGTAAATCCGACTGTGCTTTTCGGAGCTACTTAGCATGCATGCGTTCAGCAATATTTCTTCTAGATCTCATCCAGTGTGTAGAGCAATCGTGATATGTGGTGTTGTGATGAATCAAGTTTTCTAGCAAACCGATTGAACGGACTCGATATAACATGATGTATTTTAATCATATTGCACAATTCATACCGAAACTGAAGATCGTTTTGATTCCGAGCCTTAAACAGTGAAGCTGGTTATGGCATATTCGTACGTATTACAATTAAGTTTAGGAACAGAGTAGCTGATCGATAGTTTGATTTGTTGGAGCTCGTCCAATTGTATTTTTTCCAATGTTATATAAGCTTCTGCATAGCAGCCGGAAACCGAATGACCTACAGCTGCTGTGTCGTATGATTCCAGGGCTTTTGCCAGGTTTACCTAGTTTGATATATGTTCTGGTTTCGGAAACTCGAGTTGGTGGGTTCAGTGTCATCCAAATCTTTCATCTTATCTTTTGATCTATGATGGCATTGGTATTGAATTTACATATATCAATTATTGCTTGTTTTAGTTCAGATGACGCTGATTGTGTGGGAAACCGTACAGTGCACGCCAGAAGTCTCTCGATCTTTTCCCCCTCAGGCACCGTAGATTAAGAAATTGAAGTATTTAATTGGCTTTCCAATGAACGACTTTATCTTACGTCCCGAGCTGGGCACAAGTGGCCATTAACTTAAATTTGCTAAGAACCATGTCAGTATCAGTATTACAAGTCCTTAGTCAACCAAGTCGAAACGAGTGCCCAGAATCTTTCAGAGGTGTGCTTGAAAACACCCGCCACTACCTGGATTTTTTCGTAGGTAACACAGGCGTGTGTAACTGTGAATGGAAGATGAGAGAGATCTCGTCACCGTAATGTGCGAAAGTTATTGCATGTTGCATGTCCAATCGGATGAAAAGACGATGGACAGCAGTTTATTTCAACAAATACGAAAAATGAAAAATAAACCCTTTTTGTGTTTAAAAATGATTTTTCAGATATTTTTTGTGGTTTTTGACCATAAATATGGAGGGATTTAGTATTGAGGGTAATGCTCCGGAAAGTGCACCTGCCATCGTTCGTCCAGCCCGTGTTTGAACGCGATTACTGAAGTTGCTGGGACTAGTTCTGCGGGAAGTGTGTTCCATGCGTTCAGTATACAGAATCTATAGAAGTACCTTATGGATTCGACCCTGGTGTGCTGTTTACTTAGCTTAAGACTGTGCCCTCGTGTACCAACCAGAAGAGAGAACCGAAATAATTCATCGAATTCGAGACAGCTTAAAACTTTGACTACCTTAAAGGTCTTTATGAGATCCCCCTAAGTTGCCTCCTCTTAAGCGAGAAAATTCTTAATGCTAATAGACGCTTTTCATAATTTGTGTATGCTAACCCCTCGATCATGCGAGTGGCCAGCTTCCGAACCTTTTCTGGCTGCACGATATCCTTCTGGTAATACGGCTTCCAAGCCTGAATACAGTATTCTTAATGTGGCCTTACTATTACCTCGTAGATGAGCAATAGCACCTCAGCTTTTCTGCAAGTGAGGTTTGAACGTATTTGAAATAGTTTCCTCCTGGCCCTTTGAGCCGCAACAGCACATTGATCAGCCCACTTAAAGTTTGCGGAGACTACGATTCCTAGGTCCTTAGTAGATTTTACCCTACGGAACTTAGTGCGGGCTAAGGGCGTAGAGACAATCATGTTGCCTGCTAGTGTAGAGAGCAAGTGACTCTTATCTAGGTTTAGGGGAACGTCCAACTTCACCGCTTATGCCGTTACAGCTTCCACGTCACTTATCATATCGGAGTTCTTCGACCTACCGACAATTTTAACGTCGTCAGCAAACATATAACATGGTGAGCGCAGTTGGTTGGCTAGATCATCAATGAAGATGAGGAAATGCAACGGTTCCAAGACTGAGCACTGGGGAACCCCACTCGTTATATGCGCACATGCAAAGTATGTATCATCTACCCTGACAGTAAAGGAACGGTCGCGAAGGAATTCTCGAATCCAGGCCAGAATGTTTCCTGATACTCCTGTGGCTGTGAGTTTCAGAAGCAAGAGCCTATGGTTGACTGAATCAAAAGTCTTACTAAAGTCGAAATAGAAGACATCTACAGATATACCATCATCCATCCTCTAAGTGATTTGGTTTAGAAAGCTTAACAAATTAGTCACACATGATCTACATTTTAGGAAGCGGAGTTATGCGGCATTCAGAAGAGAGTGTTTGGTTAGATATCCACAAATTTTTACCGCGGATCATCCTTTCCATAACCTTACATAATACACTAGTGAAGTTAACCGGGCGGTAATTTTCGACCGCCGAGGAAGCTCCTCCCTTATGGATAGGCACTACAACGGCTGTTATCCAGTCTAAAGGAAGGGTACTCTGACTGAGGGATGATGTGAAACGTTCTGTGATCGGCACAGGTAATATAGGAGCTTGCAGTCGGATCATTCGTCGATGGATGCTATCGGGACCTGCCGACTTGTTGTAAGCTAGGCTGGCCAATATAGTCTGGACATTGTGCACCTCGAATGTAAGGTAAGTGCAGAGGGGTGATAAGCGAGTACACACTGAAGTGATGGCGCAGAGGCGTTCGAGTTATAATCTCGGCGTTGCACGCCTTGAAAATGCAAGGTAAACATCTGAGCCTTCTCAGTGCTTGCAATGACGGCTAAGCCATCATCTCTGCACGGTACCTACACCTTTAGTGTTAACCATTTAGATTAAACGTAGCTGTTGTATTGTTTCGGATGAGCATGGACCTCTTGATCGAGTCTCATTTCGAAAGAGATCATTGCTGCACGTATCTTCGAAGCAGTTATAATTCGCGTTTCTTTGTAACGGGCCTAAGTCGCGGTGCCACACGCTACGAGAGACTGAGGCTGACCACCATCAAAGTTTACCATTTTTGCGAACAGGTAAGAGAGGAGCGAATCGATCATGAAGTTGAAGAATGCTTTTCTTGATCTGCCCCCACATCATATCCACATGGTCAATGTGGATGCCTGTAATAAGGCAGCAGGGTTAATCCTATGGAAGCATCGATACATCTTAAGTGGGGGTTTACCAAATGAGAAGAGTAAATCGCAGGCTTGTTAGCCTGCGAGCTACATGGTTGTTCTTTCCTAGTTGTGGCAGGAAGAGAAAACTTTGTATACCGCTTTCAGAAGTTGAAATAACTAGGGCAAAAGTTTACATAGACTTACCCTCTCAGAATCTATTTGGTTCGTCTACGTGTTGGTAAAGTGCATGGCAGTGTAGCCAGTCCATAAAATCGTTCGCGTTTCCTGAAGCATGCGAGGTTTGGTACTCCCAGTTTATTTCGGGTAGATTAAATTCGCCTAACATTACAATACGTGGTGCTACGGCTCAAAGAAACGAAAGCTTAATTTGATAAAGAGCAGCTTTTTCCAAACTAGTGCTCGGACTACGATTGACACAGCTTACCACTATAAGCGTGCATCCATACATGTGCAACGAAGATATTATCTGCAGGTTCGTTGTAGAAAGAGAAATATGTTTCTCAAAGTAAATACCTTTATCAATAAGGAGCAACGACCCACCTGCTAGCTTACCAAGAGGTCGATCGCTTCTCACGGCGCTAAACCTATCCGGTATGAAAGCTGATATGTGGTCATCATAAGACAACCACGATTCCGTGAACCCACAATGTTGTAGTGGGTGTCGTCAACTCTACAAAGAAGTTCAGCCCATTTATTTCTAATGCTACAAGCGTTTGTAAGGAACAGAAGAGCACTATCATACGGGGCCAGACTTTTGGTGTTAGGGTCAGACAATAAGGAATACTTCGCTTTGGGATTTAACGCGAAGCGAAATTACGAAGCGGAGCGAATATTATTGAATATTCACTTCGCTATCGCCATGGCGAAGGGCAAAAAAACTTCGCTAAAAATTCGATATACTTCGCTTCGCTTAAAACAAAGTGCAAGTTCAAACTTCGCCGTAAACGAATATTAGCGAAGTCTTCGCTAAAAGCTAAGAGTGTTCATTTTTGTACTTTATTATTTTAACCCTTTGTATACGGGAATTGTTTTTGATGTTGACACTTGTTGACACTCGACTGGTTCTAAAAGAGTCCTGCGAGGATCAGATGACAGACACCGCCAGACAAGTGCACTCCGATGGTGACTGAAGGTACCGACGTAAGCTACTGAGCAACCGACTGCTTGTTTAATTGCGATAAGCTAACATTCGAGGTGGTAACTAGAGTTACAGTCAGTAGACAAAGGGTTGTGCGTTTTTGTATTTTATTATTTTAAATGTATTCGCGTAGGTGTGTTGCCGGATACAAAGGGCGTGGGTGTTTTGATCTGCTTGGGTGTTTGCCGTTCTGCGTGGGTGCTTGCCGCCTTGCCCGGGCGTTTGTTTCTTTTGCGTGCGTGGTTGGACGACTATGAATAGGATAAGCATTCAATTGTCTCATCATAGTCTCATCAGGAGCCCCCCGAAGACGCACCACAATTCAGACAAGGACAAAGACTCGGCCTCGGCCAAGAAGTCAAAGAGGAGCCCGACGCTCAGGGTCAAGCTGCCGTCCAAAGATCCATGGACTTCCAAGTCCTCCAGAAAGAGGTTGCCGCCGCCGTCAAATGAAGATGATGATGACGACTTTCATCACACTACCTACCGGCACAAGCCTACCAGATCACCGATCTGGAACTTCTTCAAGAAGGAGGCAGTGAAAAAAGGTGCGAAGGAAAGAGTATCTCGAGCTGTTTGCCAAGTCCGGGATTGTGGCCAGTCTATCGCCCGGCCTCAGGGAACCCCCCAAGGCATGGTAAGCTACATCACGTCGAAGCATCTTGACGTTTCTAAGCAGTTTCTGAAACAGAAGGCCAAGTTCGAGACTGAAAACTTGAGTTAGACTCAGTTTGACGCAACCTTCGCTATACTTCGTTTAAACTTTGCTATACTTCGCAATAACTCGCCATATACTTTGTTATAGATAGGTTAGTACTTCCGAATACTGTGCATGAACATCGTTATACTTTGCAATAGTTTGTTGGAAATGAAGCTCAACTGTTTTTCTTTCTTTTCTTTTCCAGAAGAACCAGCAGCATTCTCAGTCCAGCTCTGGGCGAGTCAAGATCGAGGAGTCATCCGAAACCTCTTCAAGAAGGCTCTCAGTGACCCCGATCACCCAGTACTACTAGTCCGGCGGCAGCGCCAAGGCTCCCAAGAAGTACAACCCGACGAGTCATCTCCAGATGATGACCAACCTGAAGATCATGGCTTACCTTGCCGACGCCAATCTTTCGTTCAGCCATGTGGAGAATCGCCACTTCATCAGGTATTTAAAATGACAAATTTATAATTACAAGTTGTTACCTTCTTACTTGAAAGATAATTTCGATTTAACTTTGCTATACTTCGCTTAAACTTCGCTATACTTTGTTATATATTGCTATTTTCGATTAAAAATCACTATAATTTGGTATATATCGCTAATACCTTCGCTATTATTCCAGGTATTCTCAGTCGCTGGAACAGAAGTTCAACATCCCCAGGCAGATCATGTTCTCCAGGCACATCTGTACCCTCATCGTCAACAATGTCAAGGAAGCCATGGAGAAGAAGCTCGCCAAGGACCTGGCCAACCTCCTGGGAGTTGAATTCACCAGTGACATGTGTTCCAGCCGCTCTAACCAGGGGTACCTGAGATTGACAATCCACTACATTGATCCCGACTGGGTCATGCAGAGATTCACCATTGACTGCAGGATGGTGGTGGGTAGGCACGACTCAGAGGTGGTGGGCCGCTACCTCAACTCCATACTTGGTGCCATCAAGAGCCTTTAAGACAGCACTGCGACCATTATGGTCACGGACGCCGATGCCAAAATGAAGAAGGCTGTGAACAACGCTGACAAGATCAGCAAGCACCTGCTTTGCGTCGACCACGTAATTAACAATGCCCTCAAGTATGTCATGCAGATAGAGGAGGTGAGCGACTTGGTCAAGCTGGTCAGGGCTCTGGCCAGCGTGGTCAAGCGTTATTCGGTCAGGAAAAATCTCATGAGGAAGAAGGCAGCTATCTTGGAAGGTGGGTGAGCGCAATATTCGGTTAACTTCGTTACTATTCGCTATAATTCGCTATATAATTTGCTATGTTATTCGTTATACTTCGCTATATTTGCAAAGATTCGCCATATTATTAGCGAAGCTTCGTTATTATTTGCTATAACTTCGAAGTTCAGAAGTCATTACTTTACAGTTCCCTTCATCAAGATCTTCAGTACAGCAAGATCCGCTGGTCTTCAATGTGCATGGCCACCATCGCAGGAAGAATGCGGTCCTGCTGTCGCTGAAGGATGATGTCTCCAACGCCCCTTCAGACTTTGTGACCCTCATTCCAAACAAGCTGTAGTTTCAGGACCTGGAAGAACTCCTCTGGCCCCTCGAGCAAATCAAGAAGGTCAGAAAACGTCTGCAGGCAGATGAGACGCCCACATTGCAGCATGTCGTACCAGACATGGCCAAGACTGCTATGATGTCCTCCTCCAGGATCAAGCTGTTCGCCGACTTCAAGGATGCCAACAAGGCATTCATCAAGAAGTTCCATGAGGAGATCAAGATCAGAGTTCCCGAGCTGGACAGGAACGTGGACCTCTATCAGATGGCGCACTACCTGAACTCCACTCAGAAGGCCGTGTACCTCAGGACCAGGTCTCAAGGCCACCTCTTCTACGAGTGCGAGCAGAGCATCAAGGTGCTCTTGGCCAACTTGGCCCTAGCCGCCCCACCATCCATTCAGATGCCGGAACCCGCTTGTCAAGATATTGAAGGTTTTCTCCAAGAGCACCATGACCTTTATCTTGATCCGGAATTGGCGTTTGGCAGCGTCGACCAGTCTCAGTCCCAGTTCCTCCCTATGTCAAGGAGATGAATGAGTGGATGGCATCTCCCCTGGGAAAGGAGGACATCGACGTGCTCCAGTTCTGGAAGATGAAGGCCAAGAAGCTCCCTCTACTAGCCAAACTCTCCCAGTAAGTTGTTTCAAAGTTAAAGGTCACTTATTTTCCGTTGGATTATAATTTATTCTCGTTATTCGCCATACTTCGCTATAATATTCGCTAAACTTCGCCTTACTTCGATATTATTCGCTATAGTTCGACATAATATTTTCTATTCTTAGATGTTGTATTGCTATACTTTGATATAGTGTTGCTATACTTCGAAATAGTAGTTCAACTTTTGCACCCATGTGCCCCCTGGAACCTAATACAAAATACTCAACCTGTCTCATTTTCTTTCAGGTTGGTCTACGCCATCCCGGCTACCTCGGCCTGATCATAGATGGTCTTCTCGGAAGCTGGAATCGTGACCAAGCCCACACGAACCCTTCTGAACAACGAGAGGGTCCAGGAGCTCGTCTACATTCATCTCAATTACGAGAGAGTGCTCCCCTACATAAAGAGCATGGAGCTCCGCATTCAGGAGTTCACCAATGTCGAAGGCACCAGCACTTATAGTCCACATCAGCTCACAGACTATGATGACCCTGAGGCCAACCTTGAGGATGTCGAGTTTGTCAATACACAGGAGCTCACGGCGGGGGCCTTCTCCTCTCTGACTGGACGCAGCCGGACCAGTTCCGACACCAGGTCCAGGTCCAGAACCTCGGTCTCAGAGACCGAGTCAGAGGAGGATCCTTATTGACTTTGAGATGAAGGTTTTGTATATTTCCAATGCCAAAGCTCATGAAAAAGTCCTCTTTTGTCAAATGAAAGTTCTTTCATGGTCAAAATTAATTTATTTTAGAATTCGTTTTATGTCAGCGAAGAATAGCGAATTTAAACGAATATTAGCGAATTATAGCAATTTATACCAAGTATTTTTGTCAAAAACGAAGTTTCTGGGAGACATCGAAGTTGAGCGAAGATTATTCGCTAATATTCGTTATGGCGAAGTGCACTTCGGATATTCGCTTGGATACTATTCGCAATTGCGAAGGGCAGTTAGGGCACTTCGAAACTACGCTTCGCACTCCGCTTCGCTCCAAAAAAGTGACATTCGTTATTGTCTGGTTAGGGCTACCTAAGAGATCTTTGTCCTCAGGCATAATACCCGAGGAGGCTTCGCGTTTTTCGAAGGCTGTATTTCATCAAGAGAAACGGATGACAACTCCTGGCATCCAGTTTCATCTTCGTGGTCTGCGTCACTACAACTAAACCACGATTCATCCTCTAACTGACGTAGCTCCAAGCTGGCGATTTTCAACGCCGGAGTATAATTTTCCTGTGGTAGCGTCATCGTCACACTATTGTCATTTACTAAGTTTCGACTCGAGAGCGAATACGGTGAGCAACGATTAACGCCTAACTTTGACTTTCTAGCTCTAATTGGGCTAGACGTTTTCACGTGACGTGGGGTGTCCTGGTTGCACGATTAATTTGGCCTCAACGCAGTTAAGTTTCTCAGCGTTCTAAATGAAGTAGTCCCGATTGCACTGCTTTGTGAATTCGACTACAGTTGGCCGCGGCGGTCTTGTAGATGCGTCGTTTGCCAACCCGGTGAACTCGCTTCAGTTGAGTAGTCGGTCGCATGCCTGAACCACGGAGTAGGTCGATAACCTTTCTCCGACCATTTTCCTTACAAGCCTTTGATTTTCGGATGAAAGGCTCAACCTGTCTCCAGATTAGGACAATTTTAGCCGTTGTTGAGCTACCTTCTGACTTGCAGCTCAGCAACGACTTTTCATAATTGTGGACTTCCCGGGCAAGTGGGCGAACATCCTTAGTCGGGCTAGTGTGAACAGGTCGATTTGCTTTAACTTGCTTCCAGGGAGCCTTTGGAGGACAGGAGGATGGCGATGGTTTCGCCTTCTGTGGTCTCAAGTGAGTGGTATGCTGGCTGGAGGTAGAAGATACCACTCACCTAGCTACTCCGGCAAACGTTTTGGGCTTCGAAAAGGGATGTGGAGGAGAACGCTTACGTTCATCAAGACGCTTACGCTCTTCAACCAAAGTTCCAACGGACTTCATGCATTCAGCGCATAGCCATGTGAGCCATCGATGGGCCGCATAAACCTTAAATTGAGCTGACGACAGTCCAGAGAAATTCAGATGTGCACATCGCAGACACACGTCGCACTCTATACCTTCGGAAACCCTTTGTTGCAGCCAGAGTAGAGGAAATAACAAGAATTTTGAGTCATTTTGCAAATTTAATCGATTTGAGCAGCGTGAACACAAAATTCAAATCGGGAGCGTTTTCAATGTCGGCTAGACTCCAGGGAACACCTTTTCAGCCTACTCAACTTCAGGAATATTCGTCCAAAAGAACTTATATCCTCCAGTCCTGAATCAACATTCAAGCGGAATTTGGACCACAAACGCGGCAGATTATACAAAGCATACAAGATTAGGTAGATAACGTTTTATAGCATTATCCCGTAGAGCGAGAAAATGCTAGAGTTTTCTGATTTTATACAACATTTTCCGTCAGCTCACCTCTTATCGTGTTGGTGAAGCGAAACTGCCTTTTCGTTTTCCAACATGGGTTATAACGCGGTACTCCCTAATTGCGATCCGGATAATATATTGGCGTCGTACTCACCGAAAATATCAAGGGACAAAAATAAGAAGGTTTTGGCAGTGGTGGGTGCTTCTCTGAATATTTTTATTGAATGAATTTCTAGACCCAAAACTGGTTCTTTAGCCACTTACTGTCCTGTGCAATCTCAACTGAACTAAACTGAATGTTTCGATATTTGAAAATATGATTGTTTTTTAATTTATATTCGCAATTCAGAAACATTATTATTTATAATGGAATGTTATCTATAAATTATTTCAACAATGCGTTTCTTGAAAATGGATTTGTTTAACTAATTCAAAACGTTAATTAATGCAACCTTGTCGACGTGCTAATTCAACAGTAGCTATATGTTCGTCGTTGGGTTCATACCACATAAATTAATTAATTTTAAACGTTGTATAATTGCTTCAATCGGTCATAAATCCACGCATTGCCCTGAAAATGATTAATGAAAGAGTGAGAATAAATTTGACTGAAAAATTGGGTACGATGGAAGTTAACCATAGACAAGATGTTCTTCATTGTCTTTGTAACGATAACATCGAATGCAATAATAAACGTATACCAGAAACCTTCATGTCCAAGAAATTTCCGAAAGATTTGGGATATTGCACAACAAATGCCTATGGTCGCTGTTATACTGTGAAGGATACTGATTTCATTGGGTTGAAGTCAAGATTTGGACCGAATGAATCCCCACATCCCGTATTTTCAAAAGCAAATGGAAACATGCATTCGTCGGAATCAATTGGATCTATACAAGTGCGATATGGATGTTTGTCTTCTCCATCAAAAATCAGCTTTTCCTGCAATGGTCACCTTGCAAAACATTTGATTCCGAAAACCATTTCATGTTGCAATTCAACCCACTTTTGTAATGCAGACCTGGTTCCTGTGTTCCATCATCATGTTTCTGATGCCGATGCTATTGAAAGTGCGTTAGCCAACATGAATTATGTACAAAAAGGACGCTTGATTTTTCAACCCTTCGTTAATCGTGAGCTAAACGTTGGTTCAGTGAACATCAACGACGAGCGCAAACATGTATCTCAATTTGGCAATAATTTTATCCCTAGTTCAGAGAACGCCAATCTCCAGAATCTTTTCAACGTAATTTTGATTGTCACGTTCAGTTGTGTTTTCGTGTTTCTCTTGATAATGTTGGGAATTATTTACGTTTGCTACAAGCGCCGAATTAGAAAAAGAAAGTTCAAAGTTTGCGAATCTCTCTTGTGGTATTCTGCTCTCAATTCACACGGGCAAGTTGGTAGTTCAGCGACAGCTAGCTATGCGGGTCATCACACACCGAGAAAATCCAATGGAGAAATCAATCCAAATAAAGACCTCGCAGATCCCACTGCAAACAGCTCACAGACAGTTTCATCTCATTTGACAAAAAGTGCGAATAGTGGTGAAGGATATCATACCTCTAATTCATGCAAGTTAGGATTTTCACAAACATTGACGCGAACAATTGGAAAACAAGTTAGTTTGGAGAAATACATTGGTTCTGAAAGATTTACTGACATCTGGAAAGGCAAGTTTGGAAATGAAGTTGCAGGTCGCTTTTGATAAAACTATTAATGGAGAAAGTGATTAACTTTTATACATACTTGATTTGAAAATTAAGCAAAATTTGCGAATATATATCCTACTTTTTAGCTCGAATCAAATATGTTTCCAAGAATATCAATGATTATCAATCTTCAAATTTAGGTTTTAAAATATGACTCTATTTATTTATTTATTCTAGTCCATGATTCTATTTATTTATTTATTCTATTTATTCTATAATGTGTTTACAATTCGTTTCCATATAGCTGATATAAACGTTAACTTGACATACTTGTTTTACTTTCTTTGATGAGGAAGTCCTGTCACTGCTCTGAATTTAGTTTGCCGATATCCATCTTCTAGGTTTCGCCTTGTTAACCTGACAGCCATTCTGACAATGTAAAATTCTTTATACTTTCCGACTGGCCACTGGGCTGATTTTCTGCTATTACAACATTGCTATATCATGAACTCGGTACCTCATCTTTGAGTATGTCCATAATTATGTATAAAACTGTACACAAAGCCCATTGATTTTCAAAAATTATTTTAATAGATTCCTTCCACGTTACCGGCATGTCACGACATACATAATCACTCATTCGTTTATATTAAATTCGCATAGTTAAAATCTCGTGATAATTTAATCATTATTCGTCAAGTTCCAGGTAACCGTGCAATACTTTTACAGCCTATAGTAATTTCTTTCCGGGAGCTCTACCTGATATTTCGGTATGGAATGTTATGAGAGATGTATGGTTTTATTGATATCTATATCTTGGATTATACTCACTTGGCGCTGAAAGTTGTATGGATGACACTCTATGCGATGCTTATTATAGGTATTGTATACGTAGCAGTTAGTAACGAATAGAAGAGTAAAATTTTTATAGCTGATGGCTGCTGTTGTGACGAGGATGACCCATATTGTAGTAAAATCCTAGATTGAGTATCACTTAGTGCAAGTTTCACTAGTATTAAATAAGAGCGTGTGATTCCATTTTACGTAAAAAAAATCATCACCAAATATAATTTTATTATCAAAAAATTAAACTAATTTTAACCAAAGTAGTACGTAATTGGGGACATGCTTATTGTTGATCATTTATCACTGGCAAACATTTCGAACAAACCAACATACTTCTTTAAAGTAACGTTTGTAGGTGTCGGTATTATGCTCGCAATTTAAACTTTAGTTTGATTCTACAACTTCAAACAACGAAAATGGTTTCAGTGACAAATGAGTATGCCCGAGTTTGAAAATTGAAAATTACAGATTAAATATTAGCATCGATTATAAACTCTCGTCTCATTAAGTTATTTCATTTTAACGAGGATTAGACTGTCATTTTTATAACACATTGTTCCAAATAACCATTCAATTTGCAGCATAGTTGTTACATCTGATGCTTTTCGAAGATTTTGTGATTTTATTTTCAACCAGAGGTAACTTACTAGGAAAAATCTGATATTTTTTATTGAGCTTTTCGCTTTCTCTTCAGAGAGATAAACGTCGTATCTGCGTTGAAAAATGTACATTGTACACAGTTTATAAGATTTTACTATAATGATTTCCTGATGAAATCGATAGGAGGTATCGTTGCGATTCTAAATAATATGAGAAGTATTAAAATACTAATAGCATGAGTATATTTTGTGAAATCAAATATGGGTATCATTTTACAATTTTATGAAGTCACTAAATTTTGTACGCACTGTTCACTTTTGCATTCACTAAACAGTACTCTATTATTTGCAGGAATCTCTCTATTGTGCCGTCAGCTTTTTAAAAGATAGTGTTTTATCTATCGAACGTTTGGATGTTTCATTTTTATACAATGTCAGGATAATAATGTTTTGAAAGCTCATGTGAATGAAAAGGACATGACTGCTCTAAGTAACATCACCTTGACAGATTTATTATCATACTCATGAAATACGTTCATCAGATTCATGCCCAAGTGACCCTCGTGAAACGGACACACACCTTTGTCCATTCTCTGTAGCAAGATGTGTTGCGGTAAAATATATCAATTGTTATTTAATACTCTTGGCGGAGGCTAAAGTAGTTTTATACCAAGTTACACGTCTGCGTAACAATAAGTACAATCCAATTGGGTGAGCTTGACAGTTGTATGCTCATTAATAAATACTTTACTTTATTTTGTGCGATTATCTACTGGAGGATGAGTCGGCTTCACTGATGATTCTTGGGAATTTGGGTACAAAGCGGCGTCCCAAGCACCACTCAGCGTTTGTTCGAGTCAGCTTTTTTAGCATTTGCACAACCAAGTGCAACCTGAAAGGCAGCAGGGAGTTGCCAGAAAGAGATCGCGTTCACCAAAAAACCGTCTGCCAGAATCTGTTTCAGATTTTTCCTCAGGTTTTTCTCTCGAAGACGTTCCCGCGATCGGGTATTCCGCAAGGCAGCGGAGGTTTAAAATCAGGGTTTTCCTTCCCTTAGATGAAATGCTTTTCCAGGATAACGAGCTCCATCTGCCCAAAGCAAACTGATTTTCAGGTGCTACTCACTCACCCTCGCCTCTTTTCCTGTTGTAGAAGCAGTTCCGCCGGGCTCAAGGAGCCACTCGTGCATGCCAGAAGATGGACTTGGTTGTCAAAGGCTATTTGAGACGTATGCCATATGGGAACATTTTATAAACAGTGGGAGCTTATCTCCACTGCCACCACCGGCTATGACAACCTTTGGAACATGAATACATCAGGTTATTGAGCACGATTGGATTGAATAATAAATATTTAATTACTAAATATCACTATGTATGTCCGTGAATGCAATTTTCCGTGTCTCTTTAATAGTTGAAATGTAATTACTTCACACAAAAAGCACAGTTCAATTTTCAAATGATTTAAATCATTTGTGTTTGTAATCACCGCGTAAATAACCGCAGTTCAACCGAATACTTTTGTCATGTTCGGTATTGTTTCTTTCAACAACTAGGGTTGTATTTCGTAATATAGCGATACATCTTTCCCCATAGAAGTTCCCGTAACTTCCGTCACACATTACCTTTGCATTATGCCGAACATTCTGCTTTCATTTGTTTTACTTGATTTTGTATTCTCTTTGAGAAGTGGTCTGCAATGCTTTCCCTCAGTGCCTTTGTAGTGAGTAACTTCTATGGAGACATTCTCTCTTAGCTAATGACTGCATTCACCGTAGTTTAATCCGTAGTTTATTGATGCGCCAAACTCGATATATGTCGAAGAATAGGGAACCCTACCCGGAACTTTGGGTTAAAAAGCTTAACCTTTTAGGCAGTTGATCGAGACAGAGGTTGCCTGACATCTGTCTGTTTACCTCTATGATATAAGAGGCTGTACCCAATGATTATTCACCAAAATCCATGAACCTCGCTTATGAGCCATCATGAAATTTATACCATATTGGTTGCACGTCCGAACCACAAATGTGTCACTGCATTTCGTTCCGTTCACGCTGGGAAATTCAAAGTAATGTGTATCAGTCACACGTTCAGCGATGCGGTATTACCAGTTCCTCTATAATATCTGCGTCTATGAAGCTAAAAGCAGTCGTTTTCATCCGTTTCGTGATCTTAGGTACTCCCCGATTGTGCACAGAGTTTGTGTCCCACAACACTGTGTTTCTAATTGTAGTTCCACTTCCATATTTTGTTAGTGCGGTAATGTTTGGTTCAGTGACATTGAGTAAAGCTTCACAGGCTAAGTTTAAACGTATGCTTGGCACTTCCCTAATGTAGTCTCTCATATTAGAAGCATTTCCGTGTAACCAATCTGTCCTTGCTATTAGATAAAAAGTTGTGCTCACCTAGCACAATTCATTCGTGGGAACTGCTTGATTTTAAAACAAACAAAATGTTATTGTTGCTTGAATTATCATTCTCAATACGAAGTTTATCAATCTCATAATCACCTTGATTGCGAAATATACTATCGCCAAACAACTGCTGATTGTATTCTCACTTTAGTTATTTTAGAGATCACTTGCAACACCACAATCAAGATTTTCACAACAAATAGCTCAAGTAATATTTAATTGATTTCTAACTTCCACTAATTCAGCTCCTCATGCTTTTACAAAAAATATATTCCCATATAACAAACACACCTGCATTTCACATATCTATTCTTTTTTGCTTAGATCTCTCTGCATATTCACCTGGATAATCTCCCCGATTAGTGCATCGTTAATTACCACGTTTTGTATTTGCATTTCGACCGAAACGGTCCTCAATGGTGCGGGAATAATGAGTTGTGTGTTCCACTTATTGCATGACATACAAAATCGCATTTGTGTGCGCCTCTCGCACAACCACATGCATGCGATCGATATGACGCTGTGCGGCCAAATCGATCAATATCTCGCCACGGCACTGAACCAATAGCGTTCGTGGAAAATATGCCCGTGGGAATGTCACTTGGGTTCGATGAAAGCGTGTAGGTTGCTAATACCACTGGTAACCAAAAATGTGTCGGTAGGGTTATTTTCAATTTATCTCCCCACGTGAATTGTGAAGAGGCATATGAGGGAAGTGTTTGAGGTCATAACGCCATTAGTTGTCACATATCGATTTAAGGCTCACAGAAACTAAGTTTACTGACTCATGATGACGTTAAACAGCCAGAAACCGGTGGGTGTGTAAGTTAGGGGATCTAAGCAAAACACCACATTGATTAATAAGATTTAACTTATTAAAACAACCGCAGCCAAAAGTATTGGTTGGAACATGCAATCGATCAAGTTTCGTGAACGAGAAGAGCTACATCAGCACGATAGCTTTCTTGCGTCTTGCATTGTCATGCATCATAACAAGCTTTTCTCGTTACTCCACTTGTCAACATATAAGGTCAAGCAAACACTCCAATAATATGCTTAGTGCAAAACCGCCATTGAAAACTGTTTCGGAACATATCCCGATGCTAACTAACCACTTCGATATTTCATTGCGGGGACCTCAGCCTGGAAGACAGTGTTGCTTACTCTTCTAAAGAATACGTAGCTATTTAAATCCCACCCTTACCGATTTTGTAGGATTTGATGGTTGCATGGCAGTAAAGCACTCGGTACATGCTACCGGCGTAACGCTGTCTTTGTATTGTTTACATGTCGACCTTGAATTCTACCATAAACTCTATCAATGTAAACTCACACGAAAAATTCAGTCTTACACAGTAAAAGCATTCTATATAAATTATCCATTTCGTTCATCGAGCTCTCATATTTCCATAGCTGTTGATTTTAAAATGCAGATCAGTGGATCCATGGTTCCAGTTTAATGTTTGATAATAAAGAAGATTACGAAATCAATGCATGTCAACCTAGTCGAATAGATAATAACCAATTGCTTTCTCGGAATAATGTTCATTTAAGAAACATCCATCGCAGACGTGCTTTCTAAAGCTGGTTCAAAGAGCATTTTCATTCTACTACAGCTGCGCCTCCTACACTAGATGAGTCATGTGTAAGGGAATGTGAAGCAGTCGTGTTCTGAATGATGTACTCTATAAAGAGTTGAATTCAGGAAGGTTACCATTGGGAAGAACGCTCTTTTGTTACGTAGACGTTTGTGGATAACTTATGAACGCTTTGGCATTCACACTCCCAAGCTGGGAAGAACTTGCACTTGAACGCTCACTTTAGAGTCACAGTGTAAAGCGTCGATGTTAAGCAGGGAATGCGCCGTTGCTGCTCTTGGTTGCTGAATCTAGATCATGCCGAATGAGGCTGATCGATCAAGTACGGTCTATCGCTGAGAACTCTGCGGAAACGATTGTTCCTCCCGGATCGAACTGTGAAACGCTGTTATACATGAACTCGACATCCGCTTGGTCGACATAGATAGCCGGAAGCCAACAGCAATTCATACATTAGAATCGAACGTCGTTTGGTCTACTCTCATTTTGAGGATCCTAAGTTTAATTATTCAGACCATTGACGCTTTAATTGTTAATTATCATTGCCCTTTAAAGGGTTTGTTCATTTACAGTATTATTATGATAATAATAATAATAATCTCGCAGATAATTCCCACCCACTCCACAATCATCTAGCCAAATCTCTATCTTTTTCAATAACTTAATGTCACTTTATCATCCACCAGTCATCCCTTTTGCCTCAAGATATTGATGTGGTCATTTATTATGTTGATACCTTGTGATTGTGTACAGTGTTTCGTTTTTCTTAAATTCTTTTCTTTTTCTAAACCAAACTGCAACATACCCATGCCTGTGTTCATGATTTATACGCAGGTTATTTGCATATTTTTGCTGAATGAGTTTGCGCAATAGCATTTAAAAATATTTTATTGTTCTGCGTCAACAGCTACTTTAAGATAAATGATGTCCTTGCGGTGTGTGCTTGATGGAAATGCATGCAAATGAGCATTTTTGTTTATGATCATGGGCTTAAACCTTAGCTACACGTGTTAAGTCACATGAAATTGAACAGGTTTGTCGTAATAACCTTACACAACAGCAGGTTACAAGCGCAACTTGTTTTCTATTCTTCCATTGTTTCAAGCGTATGTGGATCCTGATCTTACTATCCCTACCCAATGAGTTCAAGCAGCACGAAACAGGTCGTGGGGTGCATGTGATGGAAATGCATGCCAATGAGTATGTTTGTTCATGATCATCGGTTTAAACCCCATTTATATGTGTTTGGGCAAATGTGACTGAACAGGTTGGTCGTACCAACCATTATCCAACATTGTCTTACAAGCGCAACTTGTCTTTGTTAGTAATTGTAAAGACGGAGCTGTTCTAAAATCTCGAAGATTAAACTACACACTATTTACCAGAAACAATCCCAATTATTCTAACCTTGTATGCTAATTCCTCCTGCGATCTTAAGGCATACTGATGTCGACGACAAACTCAGCTGGCCACTAGAGAACACATCTCGGAAAAATATCTAGCAAATCTGTGCGATTGTCCAATTTTCACATCATGGCTTCTGATATCCACAGAATAGCTGAGAATATCTGATACACTGATTAAAACGAAAAGCCATTGTTTCCATGTGACTTGTGGTAGCTCATGAGAGCCAGTGGTTAAAAACCTGCTGCAGGTTGTGTTTATGAAAGAACATCTTTGTTCACTGGTCACGGATCATCCTACATGATGTGCTGAGATGAATCGAAGTAAAACCCTGTTACAATTGTTGAGCTCAGAGCGAAAGCTAGTGGTTCAAGATTACCTATATCGTCAACAGTTGTACTAGCTCTTTTACTTTTTCCATAGATAAAATTGTTACCTTCAAGATGAAGCTTCCCCATGCATATATTGGACCTCTTTGTGCTACATCCACGAGTCTAGGACTAGTCATGATGTTCCAGACGTTGGATACATCTCTCCCCCCTCCCATTCCTCCGTGCACTGACCTCAAAATCTTGTTTCCATCCTCGTTTTAGTTTACCTTGATGCTTCACAGCATCATCGAAAATTGCGATAGACGACTAACAGCTTCCTATCCAAAAGAATTGCACACTTCTTGAATATTGTGAACTAGCTGCATAATAATCTTGAATTTTTCAAAAATCTATATTGTGCAACTAAAGTAATGTTGCGTTTGTATCCCCGTACTCGCAAACCGCAACCACATGGTGGTTTTTTACCGTTCGAGACATTGAGAGTTGGTTCAGTGAACTGAAAGAGTTATATTACTAAACGAATGCATATACTTGAAAAAGACTGTTATGTTGGATTCTTATTAAAAACAACGATGTTCAAAATACAAAATCACAGGCGATTGTATGTCAAGAACTCAAGATGTCTATAACTGACCAATTTGATATGCTCACATCATTCGTACTTATGTATTGTAGTCGTCTTAGCGATATAATCACACCGGGTGAGGGTAAATATCTCTCTCGTCCCAAAACTTCAGTGTATCGATGACCTTAATCAAGATGCTCCTGCACTTGGATCTTTGTGCACCCAATATGTTTATACCTTCGTTCGTTTCTAAATATTTACACGAATACAACCAATTTCTTCTTCTTCTTTTTCTTGATTTAAACATTTTTGTTAAACTCCACTTTCTTCCGCTCGTGAATTCGATGCCGTCATGAAAACTGTTTTCACAATACACTGTACGAAATCAAAAAGTTGCATTGTCCATTCACTCAAAATTGAATATCGCCTTCATGATCTAACGCACTTGTTCATTAACATAGTTCGTGATGTTTACCACTGAACTGCATACTTAACTTAGCAACGGTCTGGTATTGGTGTCCATGATACATTTTGTGTTATTTATCTTCTGTTCTTAGGTTCGTGGCGAGGTGAACCGATCGTGGCCAAGGTATTTCTTCCCGACGACCGTCTGTCTCAATCGATTTGGAAACGAACCACCTCGATCAACCGTTCAATCTTACTTCGTCATAGAGCTATTCAGGGCCTGGTCGCTGCGGATTGGTTGTATTACCCATCGGACAAACACCAGACTGCTCTCGCTCGCCATTGGCACACAGCTCCTTGTTTACGTGCCATGATTGTAAGCGAATGGTACCAATGGGGAACGTTGAAATCATTCATGTCCCGCCATGCATGGAGGTCTTTGAGAACAACAACGAACTCGCCCAGGGAATCGGTGCAATTGGTACACACGCTCTATTCGGTCGAAGAAAACACAGGAATGGGGATTATGACAACCACCGATGAGTTGCATCTCGGCTTGATTGTCAAGATGATGCTCGGCCTGGCAAGGGGATTGTGCTTTCTGCATTCCGGTACGTGTCCAGTCATCTTTCGCTACAAATTTCATACGTCGTGTAGAAGTTGCGCTCGTTTCTTTTTTCGTCAAACTCGTTAAGCATGCGATACGTCTCATTACGTGAATGCCAGTATGGGTAATTAGACTTGAAAAAACTCCCCGACAATGGTCTACACATGGTAGTTGCATCATTGCGTGATGACTAGAACAGAAATTAGACAACCCGACTCGGGCTGCCTCTGAAGCAGAGATGCGCGCACTAACGGGGACTTGTACTTAGTTTGTCTTGATGCAAAATCGGCGCTTTTTCTTTAATCCTTATTTCGGTTAGTTCGGTTCATGAATACAGAACCGCATAACTATCATACGTGAACACCAAACCGGAACAAAGTAACACCAACTTGTGCAACATATCAGGTCTAAGACGATTCTGCAGCGTCTGTGTAAGATCCAGCTCTGGTGATGTTTGCAGCAGGAAATACTTCATAAATATGTTGAACTGTTTATCGCATTACTAGATATCGGGACTTTTATGCCTTAAACGCTTCCTTTTGGTTGTTGGGCCCTGAAGTTTAATCCAGTCAACCACCTGTAACACTGAGGCACGTGTCTGTTGTTGTTGGCCTCCTTCGGTCGATGTCGACCATGGATATACATCACAATCGCATGAATTTTCATGTTCTACAGCTTTTTGAATGACTAAACAGCCCGATTAGGGCGGAACAATCTCTCCCGCAGCGATTGCAACGATAGGTAGAACTCGGTTGACTGGAGTCAGTTGCACGCCGGCGGCGTGATCTGCGTTCAGCAGCTAAGAGCTGTATCTGCTCCTTCCCAGATTGCAGACGACTCTTCACACAATGCCTCCAATGTGAGTGGTCAAGAATAGGTTCTTCGGAACTCACGATGTCAATGCCAAAAGCTTTCATATATCTTTTGCAAACGTCTTTGCACCGCAAGTGCCAAATGGTCGACTTCCTAATTTCAACTCACCATAGAGTAGATCTTTCGGAATACGACCATTTTCCATTCTGTAGAAGTACGTGTCTGTACTATTGTGTGATTCTTGAGTGAACGTTATAATTGTTGGAAGGGTTGACCCCAGGGATTAATCGGGATGCAATGGGCAAGTGGTTAGGAAATTCGAGGACTGAAGTTGTTATCATGATTAGAAGTTTAAGCAAGGAACGCGATTTGACATCAATTATCTGTCGTAATCCTATTCCCGCACCCCTACACTATAAAGCCTGCTCATTCAGTTAAAATATACATGGTAACGACGGTGAACTCTGAATAAAACTAGATCACCACTCTTTCTGCTGGTCAACCGTTCCCCATCCAGCTTCAAAATTCGGGGTCAGACTTAATTCATTTTCTTCCAATCCGGTTGCATGGCTTAGAGGTTCACTCTCTCCGTCTCTCTACCTCTCGTTTGGTCACTCACTCACTCGCTACCTCTCTGTGAATTCGGTAGCAGCTCTGTGACTTATGTCTTCCCCGTGCGAGCATGTGTCGTGCACACACACACACGCACAACTGCGCATAAGCACAAGTCCATGTCTGCCCGAAGATCACCACGGTCTAATCAGGTTTCCGTGTCTGACGATGAACAGACACGGGTCAAGCGCTTGTTGGGTTGAATTCTGTTGGCGGGTTGTTTCATGGGTGGTCTACCGACATTGCGCTCAGACGCTTCTACCTCGGTTTTCCCATTGTTGTTTTGTTTATTGTTCTTCCTTGGCGCCGTTAGTAATTGGAAACTGGTGGTTGGTGTTGCAGCAATTAGAACTGTGTTTTAAAATCATTTAAAAATTTTCTGACTAAGGATTGAATTGAATTTAACCGTTCTGTCTCTTTCCAAAGTGATTTAGTGTATGCAACACGTCCATGTTTTGTTCAACCATCACGAGGATGATTCACGTGACATGACTCACGTGATTCCATTCCCATCAGCGCTCCATCGATTGGACGCTGAGCCATGGCAATGAAACGCGAAGTTTGTAATTCAAACTGAATGCAGCAGCCGTAGCGGTGTTCAGATTTTAGACATATTTATATGCGAAGTAGTGTATACTGCAATTCGTCGAACGGGTTCTTTGAATGTAACGACGCTGTTGGTCTTCGACTTACCTTGCAAACAACGTAACACCTTAATCCGTTTCATGTATTACCAACATGTTCGTATTTAGGTAATAGTCTGCTAAGAACTAACGATAGATAGCACATAATACTTTTAGCTCAAGGGGTGGATGTTGTTCAAACGGTTTCGTCGAGCTGACATTGTTTGTTGAGGAGGTTTAGCAGATGAGGTCATCCAGCCTGATGCTGAAACGTCATGAAAAAAACAATTTCAGCTCGGCAAACACCATTTAAACAACAACTAAAGATAGCTCCATAGCTTCGGGCTTCGGCTATAACCATTTGTTCAAATAGACGCTTATGTTTGAGCCTATGGTTGTCTATCATAGGTTGCAAGTAAGTGTTGACTTATTGCCAAGCTCCGCGTTTAGCGTTGCCAAGTAAACTGTTCACTACAGACTATCTTCCTCAGCAATGTTAAACCGTAGTATGCTAGTCTATGTAAGCCAAAAGCAGCACAGAGAATTTTATTTGTATTTCGGCGTTTTGGAGGCGTTCACTTTCCTATAGATCTTGGAAAACAGCCACACGGTCGATTACATAATAAATTTGAATTCCCCAAAATCAAAGTTATCGCGCATCCTGCGAGCTAACCTTGCTACCTGGCGCACACGTGACGATTGAATCGCACCGCGTGCAGGACGTTAAACAATTCCCCGGTCCATTTTAAGGGGGAGACGCGAGCAGCACATGTTCAGACGTGAACGTTGCAAGCATAAGCGTGCACGTGACGCGATCGATAAAAGCTCAAATCACACAATGCCGCCAGTGTATGGCTCACGCTAAAGGTGGTACCGGCCCGTGGCGTTATCAAGACTGTGGGTTAGTGGTTGCGCTCGGGCCTTTCGGCGTTCATTTATCATGTATGCCAACCATGGTTAATATATTTATTGAAGGACGTTTCGTTGATTGGGGTTGTTTCTTCGGATAGGTAATTTATTGAAATAGATAAGTCTAGTCCGCAGGAAATCTTGATAACAAAAATCATCTTGGTCGCCAAAGATGACCAGCTAAATCCGTATTTGCTACTGGAAATTTAGCTTATCGTGGGGACTAATCTCACAATCAGTGTAATGTAGCACTGGTGATGTTTTAAAGCATTTTACTTTACTCGAATAGCAGTGAGATGGTTAATTTTCGCCCGATGTCAGTAGCTAGAAACGAGCACTGGTAGACGATCCGAAAGCATGACGAAAGCACACGACCAGTTTTTGTAACTCATCAGGTATGCTTATCCGTGACCCGAACATCGAACCGCATTGTGACTGAAGAAGAAGAAGAAGAAAACTGTGCAAACTCGAGGCTAAATCCTCATGCGCAACTTTAAATTTAACTAGATGAGTCTATGCAAAGGCAGGCAAACCCTAATCAATCGATACGCAGCAAGACTGCGGCTCACAACATCGTCATAAACTTTCTATCTAGAGACGAGAGAATTTTTGTGACACACGCAGTGTTTCTTAAACGATCAAGGACTACTTAATGATTTGATATCAAGGGTTCTTTATTCTATTTACATCAAAATAACTTTGTCGAAAGGAGCCTCTTATTAAATAATTGATAAAAGTGACGCTGAAAATTGATGGGACGCAATATCGCTTTAGTGGAAGCAAAGACTTTCGAAGGTCTTGCAATCAAATTAATAAACAGGTTGTGCAATGAATTAGGATGTCTTCCTTGACGGCAACACCTGGCAATATTGTGTTGTCATTTCAGTGTAGCTGAACTTTTGTTACGGTATATGTTGTCCAATTGAAATAACTTAAAGCAGACCGGAGAACGAGTTGAAAATAAAACGAAACAGATTGCGCACAGTAAAAGTACGGGCTTGTTCAATCGGAAACAACTACTGAAAGCCACCAAGTCTGGAACTGAGAAGCGTTTAATCAGCTATGTATAAATTCCTTCTAGGTGCAAACGTCATGGGTTGTCATGGTCAGTGTACGCGGGCCCAATTCACCATGCTACACGCTTAACGGAATCTAGATTCGTTCGTCAGAACTGTACACATTTGAAACTGTCTTTTTTGCATGCTTACACATAAAATTCAAGATATCTAAAAACCAGGTCCTCAAAGTTAAACGTGAGCAGAGCGTCTAGCTGAGAAAGGCTGCCGAGTATCTACGCTGCATGGATTGCTGAACCGATATCCTCCATATTCAATAATTTCCCATAACCAATGAAGGTTTAACCCTTGGTCTACGGTAATTGGATATACGTATTTTATGATATTTTTGTGTTATTCTGCTTAATTACGGCATAAATAAAACACATGATTAATTGTTTATGTATCAGATGCCAGCGCCGCCTACACGTGACAATCGCAATGTGACTGAAGGTACCGAACGCAGTGTTGGAACCGTGGATATAACGTGGGTGGAAAAAGTGATGGAAGGACGGGGGAATGGAGGGAGAGGTTGGCGAACGAGAAGTTTGAGGGTGATAGCATGATATAGATATGATGGGGGATAGGTAACGGGAGAAAGTTAGAGGTGAAGTGGGTCGGAAGAGCGTAGTTGAGATCTGGTAAGGGGGGGCGGGGGGGTAAGGGGTGGAGCCGATTGTAAGAGAGCGGGAAGGGGTGGTAGAAATAACAGGGCGTAAATATTGTAAGAATGGATACGGGGGGGTTGGAAGTGGGGTGCGGGGGTAGGAAGTGTGTTAAGGAGAGATGGTCGATAGGGGTAGGGTGGAGGGGAGTAGGTGGGAGACAGAGGGCAGAAGGGATTGAGTTGCTTAAGAGAGAAAACGGTGGGAAGAGGAGTGAACAGGATGTCAGGCGGTATGGGGGAGAAGTTAGGGTATAAGGAGGGGACGAAGTTGGTGTGATCGAGGAGGTGAGTTGGGGAGAGTAAGTGATGGTGGGGTATGGTGTGGGTGAGGGATAGGGGAGGTACGGGAGCTACTGAGCAATTGACTGCTTGTTTGAGGTGGTAACTAGAGTTACCGTCAGTAGACAAAGGGTTAAACAATTCAAATTATCTCGGTTTCCACATTTCCTGTAGTGAAGTTCGAACACATCGCTTTTTTAACGTATTGGATCACATAGTGCTTGATCGTCTTATAACGAGGATGACAAACAAACGCCGTTTAATATTTGGTTCACAGGGTTCTAATAATCCCCCCGAATGTTGGTCATTAGCTGTGAAATGTTCGCTTCCTTAACTGCGCACGTGTTTGCGGATCTGCAGAGCATGCCAATTTTGTGGAGCCGGCTACTCATACCGCACAATATGATCCACCGATTGTGAACGGATTACACTTTTGTTAGCTACTGTGAAATAAGTTATGCACGGGGAAGCGCTTTCTCTCTCCATCGTTCTTCCACTCTTTCACAGCCTCTTTCCATTTTCCGAGGAACTAGTCGTTTGATGCGCTGAACCTAGTATCAGGTTTTCGAATTCGCTCTGTATTGCATCACAACCTAGACAAAAGAGTTGATTGCCTTTTAATTCTTCATGTGTGCAGAACCTGATTCGCATAACTAGACCTTACTTTCCAGGAAGTTTGTGAGGTATCTTTCGATTTTTGGTTTCATTTACGTTCATGATCTCATCTTTAATCTCACAAAGTTCGCAAGTCTCCCTTTAACGTGTTACCTCTCCTGGAGTCAAGCGTGAACCGATTAGTTACTGTACTGTTTCTTCTTCTTGTTGTTGGCCTCCTTCCGTCGAGGTGGACCATGGATGTACATCACAAGTGCACGATGATTTCATGCTAGGCTGCTTTTAGAGTGACTACATCGTCCGCTTCGAGAGTGACAATATCTGCCGCAGTGCTCACAGCTATGAACAATACTCGGTTGATCTGCGTCAGTCGCACGCCGGCGGCATGATGTACCTTCAGCAAGCGAGAGCAGTATCTGGTCTTTCCTAGCTTGGACATGACGATTTACACATTGCTTCCATCTCGTAGGGTCTATGCCGAAACTTTCATATTTCTTTTTCGGTGCAGGTCTCACTATCGTAATGCAAAGCATTTAGTACTACCATCATATTTGTCTTCACAGTCAAATTGTGGTTGCCTCAGACACGGCTTTCTCCTGTGACTTACCTCATTTTTACAGTGTTCCCTTGTAATATTCTTGCAAATCTTTCGAAAGAATTTGAAACTATAATACCAATAATTAGCATTATTTAATCATCATTATCATCATCATCATCATCATCATGAAACACAGGTATGGAGCCTGACAAAGTGCCAACCAGCTTTTAGCTGGTAAAGCAGATAAGTAAACACGTAAAACAATAGTAGACAGGCTAGGAAAACTAATACATATCATAAACAACTAGTCGTATCTCTTGCGGTGATATCGTAGAAACTATTTTGAAACACTATTGATCGATTTATTAGTAATATTTTACCTTATACTTCTCAACCACTTGATTCTCAATTTTCTTCGAGTGCTCGACAGTTCAGAATATCTCTTCATCATGTGTCATTCATCCCATTTCCCTTAACGTATCATTGATAAAAGGAGATTGTTATCAAAGACCTGAGGGCAAATTTAGTCCGTTTATACAATAATCATACATTTCTGTCAACATTACTGCATCTAACTCGATGTCAAAATATCCTAACGCTACAATTCCAGGTCAGCGAACACAGAACACTCAACATGTACCGAATCATTGGTAAACATTGATTCAGGGATGAACATTCTATTTTGTTTCATTTTCTTCCCAGTCTCTCTTAACGTTTGTTGCTAAACAAGTCTGTTTGTTCGCTCGCACAGAATTTATCGGAACTCGAGGCAAGCCTGCGTTGGCTCACCGGAATTTGAAGCCAGCCAACGTCCTAGTCCGCTCAGACTGGACCTTATGTATCGGAGATCTTGGATTCTGCATTCGCTCCCCGCCCAATCCGCTTCCAACACCGTTAACTGAATTGAACCGACTATACACACAATACGTTTACTCACTCACCGGAAATAATCAAGTGACAAGCGTTCTAACTAGTTCACACAAGTTGCAGACTCCCGAGCAAGCTGGCCTCGACCGGTCACCCACCAATCCGTTTGCAGCGAAGTTCTCCTTGGAGAGAGTCGATTTGTTGGACTGGTGGCCAGTCGGTGGCCTTCAAATTGGTAATCCAAGATACATGGCACCCGAGGTGAGCTATCGATTATTATTAAGTGATAATAATGCCGTGGGTTTTGGCGTTTGGTGTATCGTGCTTTGACTAACGTGCTTCTTACGTTCAAAACAACTTTGGGTGACTGACTGCACAGTTCTTGAGTAACAGGTGATGAAAATCGATTGAAACATTGAGACACGTACTCTATCTAATATTTCAATCCAATTGCTTTTAATCGAGTATAGTCCACAGCTAGAAAGCGCGGTTTACGGGGGATTATTTCGTTCACGTAGTGTATTGTTTTTCGTCTAGGAAGCACTCAATGTTGTAGCAGTCATAAGATTCACCGGAGGTTTTTCACAAGCAATCATAAACGTACAAATATTTTAACCTATGAATGTGGCATCATAGAGTCAGCGACTCAAGTTTAAAACACGGAGGTTTACCGAACTAGTGGTATGCGGGTAGTGACATCGGTAAAGAGCTGCATGTGAAGAGAGACACACTGGATTCTCATGACCACTATCCGAATAACTTATATCTGTCCAGGCTAGTGTTTAATCTCGGCACCATGCCGATCTTTGTGCAGGCCGCATTTGCGGTACAAGCAGGTTTGTATGCGGCATCCGCAAGTTGGCCATTAAAGCAAAAAGCATGGCAAATAGCACGTGTATACTGAATGTTAAACAACATTATTCATCATCTACCATCTACCATCTACGGAAGAAGCGAACGGAAGCTGAACGCGTTTTAATCTAAGAATCATCCGCGTATGTTGAAGGACCAGGTAACGAATAATGAAGTGATTTCTAACACCACCTACGCTGGCTAGGTCATGTGCACAGAATGGAAAATGGTCAAATTCCAAAAGATCTTTTATATGGTGAGCTGAAATTAGGAAGTCGACCTTTGGGAAGACTGCACTTGTGGAACAAAGACATTTACAAAAGAGATATAAAAGCTCTCGGCATTGACCCTACGAGTTGGAAAGAATTTACTCTTGATCGCTCAATTTAGAAGCACTATATAAATCGTCATGTCTAAACTGGAGAAGAGCAGATCCAGCTCTTGGCTTCTGAACGCAAATTACGTCATCTGCGTGCAATTTCCACCTGATCAGCCTGGTGCTGCCTAGCACTGTGAGCGTCGCGGGAGAGATTTTTCCTTCCGAATTGAAATGGTTACTCATTCGACATGTTTCAGAGCGTGAAATCCTTATGTACTTGCGATGTACATCCATGATCGACCTCGACTGAAGTAGGCCAACAGCAGCAACAACCCAGGTGCGAGATTGGGTACCAACAGTAGTCCAAGAAACACGTCCAACTCAACAACACACTGCTCAATGTGAACCGTTTTTGTCCAAACAACATTATCAGAGATAAGCAGCTGCTTTATGTGTCTAAGCTTCTTTGACCCAAACTCCTCAACTTCTGATGTAAACACACCTGTTTTGGCTTTAACATAGCTACGGTAATAAAGCGATTTCGTTAACGGTGGCAGACTTATGGCTTATGGCAGTCATCTTAAACACCTAATGATTCGGAAGGTTTACTTATTGGAAAAGCGTCTTGTCCAAGCTAGGAAATACCAGATACTGTTCTCGGCTGCTGAAGGTAGATCATGCCGACCGAGTATTGCTGTGAGCACTGCGGCACAGATTGTCACTCTCGAAGCGGACGATGTAGTCATTCTAAACGCTGCCTAGCATGAAACCCTCGTGCACTTGTGGTGTACATCCATGCTCGACAACGACCGAAGGAGGCCAACAATAATCCTCAAAGATTACTGGGCGTTAAGTTTCCCGACGGATAAAATATCCTAAACACAGGGCAGATTTGACTTTTGTTCTTTTTTGATTTTGATTCAACGAAAATTAGCGCTGGTTTCGTGTTGCGGATTGCCGATCGAGTCGCCACAGTGTCCCGGTTAAATGACACCCTTTGATCTTTCTAACCTGATCCGCTTGCTTGAATTTCGAACCGGGCGATGTTTCTGATTTAATTTAATTGAGTCGCGTTGCCGGTCATGATTGAAGCCACGGAACATGTTTGAAGCTGAGTAATGCATGTGAAGCTGTCTACGACTCGGATGTGCCGTTAGCTTGTACTTAGTAGGCAAATCATTGGAACGTGTTTTGGACCGAACGTGTAGTTCTAACGGAACTTTGTAACCAATCGATTACCGGGAGCAGTTTCTTAGTGACGTTTTGCTGCGGACGCCGAAGCTTAGTCAGACCAAGAGTGATAGTCAGAACAGGGAACATTCCACTCATCAACTCTCCTTGTCTTTACCGATAACCAGCCTATAGTAAGACTATGTGGGTGTTCAGTCACGTGGGCAAGACTGAGATTAGTGGTTGATTAACCGAACGCCGTGTGTATCCATATTAATCTGATACAAGTGAATATTGTCAAGGTCAGTTGACACTGGCTCACATGTGTACAAAACTAACGCGGTCATTGAATAATATGTATAAGATGAATTTTATTAAATTACGCTGCCAGATTGTGGAGATCTCTGCCTTATCCATCTTGTTGACCGCAATTCGACCTGTATTAGCAACTTTGACCGCCATACGGTTTAATACCGGGTCTCAACACTAATATGATCTCAACCACTGCTTTGACCTTTAGTTAATGCGTACTCCGTCAAGATTAACTCACGTGTAACGGATTGGTAATTCATCCCATCTCGGGGCCGCTCGATGTGTTTTCCATAACACTGTGAAGTACTCTGAGAGTTTATCTCAGGAAAAACACCAAAGCGATTATTACATTTGGTTGTGGACGCTTGCTAAAGGTATTTTGTTCTTGAGTCGCATCAGGGCCGAATTATAGGTCACACGTTTGGACGTACACTTATCGCTGCTTTTCTGCCTTTGACGTACGGTGTACAAACCAAATGTCTTCTGATTTCGCCGAAAGGCATTTCATCCTCATCGGTTAGCGTTTCAGAAATATTTCTGGATAAGCGTGGTCTATAATCCGTTGGCTAGCTTAGCGATCGATGAACATGTGGACTTGAAGACTTGTCTTGAATTAGCGGTGATGTATTGTAGCAGAGCATCTCTATCGATAGGTTTTCCATTGACTAAGTTTTTATCCTCCAATCTATGTCAAACAGTCTAACAATTGAAAGGAGCTAGCGCAAGATTATACTTCTTTTGCGGACATTCGTTTCCACTCATTCAATTAGATAAAGAACGCGTCTAGCCGTTCCCGCTTTCTGATAAAATATCTGTCGTCCACGTAACGTCACCATATTTTCATTGAATCCCTTCATTGTAAATGGCCTTGTTTTCAAAGTTCTCAATGTAACCAATCGCCACTACTGAATATCTCGGTAGGCCCATTGCCAACTCTTCTGTTAGTCTATATAATTGCCAATTATCAGAAGCGAAAACTTTACCCGAGAATTGTTCCTACTGATTGTATACAAATTTCTTTCCATTATACTAAATATTATGCGGCTGGTGATTAGCAGATTTTATTGTTCTCGCGAATCAAACTAGCTTTTTAGTGGCAACATGGTCACGAACTGTGATCCGTTCACCTTCCTGGTACTAAGCTGAATTCCGAACTAGTTTTCCGACCATTATCGGTACCCATTTAACTAAATGGATAGGTATAAGTACATGTTCCTAAAATGTGCAGCCGCGCCCATGTTCGAATTGTGAAACTTTAGATCAATTCGTACCAGTCTCAATTACAGTGCTACCACAGTCCCGAGCGTCGAACTAGTGTTAAAGTTAATCGTCAGCTCTATGCATCGCGTTTAATGGACCACCCGTTTGTTTAATGAGTTTGATTTGAGTAGCTGGTGGCGGATATTAACTGATATTTTGGATTTTGGCCCCAGTCGCATGGTATGGCATGGTATGAAATCACAAGCCTGATCCAGGCAAAGTTCCACACAGTCAGAGACTGCACGTGGGCGATATTACTGTCAGGTTTCCAGGCCTAGACAGATATGAGAATTAGAGTCGCATGGATCCCCAACCACACAAAACCTCTGTCATGCACAGGTGTTGAGTCGTTACCAGGACTTATCTGCTGTCTTTCTGTCGTTTCAATTCATCACCTTCTTTTCTAAACCATGATATCTCAGGCCATTTGTAGTCTAATCACGTTTGTGGTATTTTATCTGCTTCCGCCTGGGCTTGAGATGAAATTCACTTACACGCACGATAACGTGAAACTTTTATGCGACCGAGTTAGATTTTACTTAATTATATTTGCAAAACCCGTTTGTTTCGACTTTACCTAGGGCCTAAGCTTCGTTTTATTGTATTGTTGACCTCCTTCGGTGCATGTCAACCACAGATGTGCCTCACATGCGCATGATAGTTTTATGCTCCACCAAACAGTCCGATTTGGGAGGAACAATCTCTCCCACATCGATCACAGCGCTAGACAGTACTCCGTCCATTGATGTCACTTGCACGATGACGGTGTCTTCTACAATCAGCAACCGAGAACAGCATCTGCTCGTCCCCAGCTGGCAGACGACGCTTTGCACAATGCCTCCAAAGTGCAAGTTTTTCACAACTCGTTGGGTCAATGTCAAGAGCATTCATATCTCTTTTTCAAACGTCTTTGTACTGAATGTGTGGTCTGAAATTTGGAATACGACCATTTACGATCGTGTACACATGACCAAACGAACGTAGGCGCAGCGGTCGTAGTAGTGTGAAGGTGCTCTGATGACCTTCATTTGAAAGCACTTCAGCATTTGTTACTTTGTTCTTCCGCGTTATCGTAAAACAATTCACACACATTTTAAAGGGATTTTCGTCATATTCCTTGGCTAGCAATCCCTGTTCGGTTGTTGCCACATCTCATTCCATCTGCCTTCAGGACCACAAGCATTGCCCAGTCTCTTTGTTAACCATATAAATCAATGGAAATCATGACATGAAATTTACCGTCGTAGTGTGCGGCTGACGGTTTCACGTTCTCAGTATGATCAACTTCGCCTAGGTCACTTAATTGCCTAATCAATTCGTATCCAAGTAAAAGATAATGCTCAACCATCGAGAAACATTGTTGTCTAATGTTATGTGTTGCTCACATCCCCCGAAATGACACTCCACTACCGGTTATTGGCTGTTTGCCGTCACCAGGTGGAGACAGTAAGATTAGGTTCAGTGAGCCTTGAAACAGTGGATAAATGGTAAACAAGGTTATATTTGAATGCAACAGTGACATTCAAGTATAACAGTTTTGTCTACTGTTTATGCTTTAAACGAATAAATTCATTTTCACCTCTGATTTCTATCAAGCCACATGGGTTGTTGACGAATTGATTACCTGGCTACATTTCACGTTCTCAACCCTACCTACGCATTAATTTTCAGTTGCTGATGAATACTGCCGTCCCATTTTCGTTCGAGGGTCATCAGAAAGCCGACGTTTACTCTCTTAGTCTCATTCTTTGGGAGCTGATCACGTGGGCGTTGCCTCGATCTGATCGTTTCATGTTGCCCGATGGTTCCCAATATCGATCGTCTTACAATCCAGCCTATCAGTCAGAGTGGATGACATGGGTTGGCCATCATTCTTCCAAAGCGCTGGATCCCCTAACCCCAACGGAGTTTCTGAATCGTCAATGCGTTCTCGATTGTCAAAATCAAGTATGATAAACTATTTTTGTTATTTCGTACTACTTCAGCTTCCGTTAGTTGTAAAACTCACACTGTCGACAAGTCTATAATTAGCATCTGTCATGTGCAGACTCTAAAATGTATTCTGTCTGTTCGTGTGCCAATCGGATACTTCAAACTCTTTTGCTTAACCTTGTGATTCACTAGACGGAATTCTTATGTATACCATGGGACTAATTGGGTCTCTTCTGTAAGCCAGACTAGTCATAGGCTGCCACGCGACTGAATGTTTCAAGAGAACAACTCAGCATTGACGTCCTCCGTACTCTCGACCGCAGATCGATTGTTCCACATTTTGGATGTTTATGAGTCACTGTGGGTGGTCCGGTGATGTTATCATATTGATTGACCGATGTTAGACCGTCTGTTTGCCACAGGGTTCGGGTTCACCCAACTACGATGGCGTTATGTCGTAAAATGCACGCGGAACATCAAGAAACACAAACGAATTCGTATTGGTTATGAACGAGAGGTGGGTAATTGAGCTCCCCCTCATTGCCTATACAGCTTTTGCCTTAAGTATGAGAACTGTATAGGGCGGCGGGAAAGCTGTCTGTGAAGACAGAAGTGATGGGATATAGGGTGTGCGGACTAAATGCCTTTACGTACGGCATTGAAACCTGTACCGATCAAGCAAGATACAAACAGAAGACGGATGTCTTTGATGCAAGGAGCATTCGTCGCAGCTTGAACAAATCGTGGATGGAGAGAGTGGGGAAAACAGAAGTGCTTTCGCAAGCTAGTCTACAGAGCATGTTTTATGAGAACGCTTATGACCGCTTACTTAAGTGGTACTGCGTAAAGCGTCATCTCATCTATGCTGGCTGGGTGATGCATATAGAATGAGATATGGCTGATGAGTGCAAACAGCACGAAACCGGTCGTCGGGTGTGTGTGACGGAAAAGCATGCAAATGAATATTTTGAGATACGGCCATGTTCCAAAATATTCACTCTAAAGAGAATTGAAATAATGAACTTGACCTTGGGGCAGGCCGTACTTGCGCTAAAACAACGTTTGTAAACGAGATTCGAATGATACCAACGAATTTTGAAGAACTTACTCTCGACTGCTCAATTTGGAGGCACTGAGTGAAGCGTCATATCCAATCTGAGAAAGAACAGATACTGCTCTCGGCTGCTGAACGTAGGCCACGTGTACAACCTGCCGATAGGCCGACTACTGCTTCTCACTGTGAGTGCTGCGAGAGAAATCGTTCCTCTGGAATTGGACTGTTAAGTCATTTGAAAGCATGAGCTCTTCATGCGCTTGTGATGTACATCCATACTCGACATCAGCTCAAACAGGTCAAAGATCAAGCATACATAGATGTACATATAGACCGACTGGAACCTTGTCCAATCGCGGATTATCAGTTATACCACATTGTGCAAATCGATTTGGACATGAGTGTCGGACCTTATGGGCCAATTGGCCTGAATGGATCAGCGTAGCGTACTGAACTGATGGAAGCACTTCGTACTTGAAAAAATAAGAGCATTCCGATATAAATGTAGCTCTGAACATTGCGTTGTGAAAAACTTGCGAGGTTGGGTTCAGCTACAGTCTGATTTTGACAAGCACAACGTATGTACAATAAAATTGTTGATGGAACGATCATCGAAAAATTAGCACAACGTTGCTTCCTCATTTTATTTTCCCCAATTCAGCCGTGAGCGGGAATGTAGTGATGATGATGATGATGATGTGTTTTGCTATTGACTTACAGTTTACACCTCATTTGCAATTGTACTGATCCCATTTTACAATAACCGCCTGACTTCCAAAACAGTGCATCCTTGCTTTTTGAGCAAACGGTTTCAAGGATTCAAAGATTTATGGTTAAAAAAGTTATTACTTTACAATACCACAGGATTACGGTATGAATAAAAACATGAAAATTACAATAGTATAAAAGCAATAGAGAATATCAAATGTCAAGCTCATGAATGATGTTCGTTTGCGAGTGCAAGTCCAATTTCGCTTTAAAAATCGCCAGGCAAGGAGAGTCCACCACATGTTGGGGTAGGGAATTACAAAGAGATATAGCACGTACGGCGAAAAATGGCGCCGACTATCAATACGGGAACTTGGAACGTAAAGGGATAAGGAATGTCCGCGTGTCACTTTTCCCATCACACACATGGACAAGTGTTTTAGTGGATGTCTTTCGGTAAACACAATTCTATAGGTCCGAATAATATCGCGTCGTATCCTCCTTTGGGTAAAGTCACATAGACCCAGACGTCGCAATCTTTCGGTGTACGGAACATTGCGAAGACCCATCACTAACTTTGTTGCTCTATGATATATTTTATCGAAGAGAGCAATATCTTTTTGCAGTCAAGGAGCCCAGACTTCTACCACATACTCCATCGTAGGGCGAAGGTAGACATTCAATATCCCTGGTAACGCTACCAGAGACAATCTTCCAAATATTCTTCGAAGTTGAATCACGTAGTACTGCGTTCAAAACCAGTAAATTGCTTCTCTGTCTTGAGACAAGTTCAAAGAACCAGTCAAACATTGCATGAAACATTGATTTCAAGTATTTTTCGGGAAGATGGTTAATAAAATACGTCTGTCAGCGAGACAAAGGCGTACCAACTGATTACGACTAATAGCCAGAAACTAGTTTTTTTTTGGTGGGTGAGCAACACAGTACATTGATGGAATATCATGTCAACAATCAGGGCCAAATCCATCTAGCTGTAGAATACCATTAGATACGCGTATAAACTTCCATTAAATCTTGATTTAAAATTTCCAACCGGTCTGTCTGTAGTTAATCGAACTAGCGTGTTTAATGCTGAAAAATGTGTGTTCAGTAAAACAAAACCACTCGATTGTATATGCACCACGGAATAAATGAACACTAACAACATAAAATGGTTCAGTTGTTCAGTTTCGTTTAGAAACCTCTCCACTCAGTGATCTCAATTTCTTATGGTAAATAATACTTTCAGAGTAAAGAGGAATGGGCTGAGTAAGCTGTCTGACAAAAGTTTATATGTTTGGAGAATAAGCACATGACCGGACGTCCGGTGTGTGGGACCAAGTTTCAATAACCCCACCCTTGTGGTGAGACACCACATTCTTCATTTTGTAGGTTGGGATTCAATCACCTCAATCTTATCTAAGCACAATAGTGCTCAAACCGAGTTAGGACAGTCACTGACCATAGAAAATATCGCACAATCCTCTCGTGGTTTTGTTTGTTTTGTGATAAATATCTGCTTGCCAACTCATTTTATAACCGCGGCATATTCTGTGTGCCGAGAGGGGAGTGGAAAATGCTCAAGAGCTCACCGAAATAAGCCCAGCAGGCCTGTAGACCAGTTCGCAATGTAGACTGTTTGTTAGTATTCCGCTTACATGCACACCGAGATATTTCTACACTACAGCTAATTAAGAATTTTAACGAACAATTTACAAGAGGTTTGGACTTGTGAAAATTGGGATGAACTTATTTCCAAGTGAACAACGAATTACCAATATCCAAGTCTCCTTTGAAAATGAATCAGTCGTCTACATAGCTAATCTTCATACAGTGTTTTATATCCTCAACGAAAATAACTTTATTGAAATGTGATTTGTGAGGTAAATGATTTATGTATATCGGGGACATTTTATGATTTAGTACTGAAACTCGTTGAACTTAGCTACTAGCTTTGATAGTTCCAGAAAATACGCCGTTTATTCCTACTTTCAATTTGAGTTCAGAAGCGTAACTTGCATACCAAACATGGAGGTTTCTAACGATGCCAAAGCTTTACATTTTATGCGATTGAAATCTCAAATACATCTAAGCATCATACATGCACTGTTAATCCGATTTCTAAGACATATCTCCATCAAATGTTTCTATTACTTTTTCATCCTCTTGTTTAGCTATATCAGGAACCAGATTTGTGCACCATGCGCCATCTCGTATGTGATTTGAATCAACGGCCGCAGTTACCTGACGCTTGTCTGTCACAACTCGTTCATGCTCTGGATTTCCGCGTCACGAACCTGGTGGAAACCGCTCTCCATTCTGACGGATTTCAAGTCAACAATTGTGAGTTAAAGATGACATAAGTTTCTCAGTGATTCGCACTCCTGTACCCATGTTTTAACTTGGAACTTGAACTGTCCTGGGTAAATTCGCCTTAGATTTCGCATCTTCAAGCTGAGAATGTTCTATCCGAAACCGGTGCCACATTTCGTTGTATTACACGAGAATTCTCGTTTGAACTTCATTAAACCACCACCCCCATTTTGTTTCCATACCGTTAACTTTTCCTTGAATTATGTTTATCTATGTCTGTGCATTCTCATTTATTCCACCTTTCAACATTCCGAATGTCTGATCCAATATTCAGTGACCTCTGCCCCCGGCAACCTGTTCTCCTTCTATGCTACTACCTGTACGCCTGTGTTTGGTTGTACAGTATCATGCATAACGAAGTAGAATCACCATGTGATATGGCTTCTTAATAGCGTTAGACATCTGTTCGACCCCTTTATGCCCGCCCCTCCATCACTTATCTACGGACTACTTATTCTACGTATACCCAACCCGTGCCACTCATCATTCGCCTAAACAATTGTGAACTAGGCTGGTTCACGTTTCGTGATTGACAGCTGGTAGTCTGTCTACATTCAGGTTCCCTCCGGTAGTTACAAGGTGAACGCCTCAAAATTTTAATCATATTCAAGTCACACAAATGACTGGCGCAATGTCAGACGAGTTTGTTTAAGATAAAGGATTGTGAACTAGCGTTATTGATCACATTTGGGTGTATTTTACTTGGTCACAACACTTGGTTGAATGCATTTTGGATTCGAGGAGAGATTATCACTCCTGCGTTGGACTGTTTAGTCATTCTAAAAGTTGCAAAGCATGAAACTACCACGAGCTTGTGATGTACGTCCATGATCGATATCGAGCGAAGAAGGCCAACAACTTATTACTGGCACATTGCTGTCCAGGATGATGATGTTGATGATGGTGGTGATGATGATGATGATGAGGAGGAGGTTGTTGATGATGATGATGATGATGATGATGACGACGATGATGATGATAATGATGATATTGATTATGATGATGATGGTGATGGTGATGATTAATGTAATGATGATATTGATGATGATGTCGATGATGGTCCACCAACGTTTTCAAAATGTGATGAAAATAGGTGAAATGCTTCAGGTAATACTTACTTACTTTTGTGCGGCTGGCTCCACGGGTGGATTAGCCGGCTTCATTGATGTCTCGGATCGCACCAGCCCACGCACGTCGATCGGAGGCGAGATCGTTGCAGATCGTGATCCAGTCTCTTTCCCACCTGCGAACTCCGTAGACGGTACGCAGACCCAGGGTGTCTACATCCTCTTTCACAGTTGACAGCCAGGTTTTCACTTGACCACCTTGCCGCCGACGCCAGGTGCGAACGGGTTTGGGGTCGAGGACTAGTTTTGGAAGTGCTGTGTCTGTCTTTCGGAGGACGTGGCCAAACCATTGCAGCCTTCGCCGTTGTATGTGAGCGGAAAGTGGAGATAGTCCGCTGCAACGCTCTCGTACGG
>JACCGJ010017220.1:0-23386 GCA_013407085.1 Atriophallophorus winterbourni
GTACATTACCGTCTTTATTAGTCGTTTCTAATCTCCCTTTTCGGTTCGGCCAAATTGAAGCTATCTTTCGTATATATGGCATTACCAATGAATCTATTATGTATTCTCATGTGGTGACCCTGCTCCCTCTCGACGTAGCTGAACAAGTCAGTAATCTTATTTATGCTATGCCTGAGGTCAAGCCATACGAAAAGCTCAAATCCGCACTAATAGACCAAATTGGTTTTTCTGAGCAAGAGAAGCTCGACGTCCTCTTTTCCAAAATGGCTCTTGATGATAAAAAGCCATCTCAGCTTCTTCGCCAGATGAAAGAGCTAATTGGAGACAAAAGGATTGAGGAGAGCATTTTAACACAGTTGTAGTTTAAAAACCTCCCAGCTGACATTTGCCAAGTGCTTGCTGGTTTGATTACTTACGTATCATTAGACGAACTAGCACAAGCGGCTGACAAAATGCTCGGAGCAAAAGAAGCCGACCAAATTATGGTTGATTCCGCACACATCAATTCGCCCTGTCCATGTTCGGAATTGAAAGAACAAGTCGCTGAACTAACTCTTGTGGCGAACTCTCTTTTGACAAAATCTCCCAACACACCTCGCTCAAAATCTAAATCTCGACCATCGAAAACCCCTGAGTGCGTATGTTGGTACCACAAGAGATATGGGGATAAAGCCTCAAAATGCATTCCCCCGTGTTCAAAAACCGTCAAAATCAAGGGTCAATCAGTTACGGCGACTACTGTTCCCGGCCTACGAAACCCGAGTCGCCTATTCTATGTTACAGACAAATCGAGTGGTCTGCGTTTTCTAGTCGATACTGGCGCTGAAATTAGCGTCATACCTCCAACATCCATCACCTCCAAACCGTCGTCCTACACTCTTCAAGCGGCAAATGGCACTCGTATTAACACTTAAGGCCAACGCCTGCTAACCCTCAACTTAGGACTAAGACGCAGTTTTCCCTGGGTGTTTCTCATCACAGAGGTTAATTGCCCAATAATCGGCATCGACTTTCTGTCTCACTTCGGTCTAACTGTCGAAGTAAAACAGCGGAGATTAGTAGATACGACAACCTCTTTACAGGTGTCAGGTATCACTACCAAAGCCATTTCCTCCGGCATCAAAGCTCTCACTCCAGAAACTTCGACTTTTAGTGCTATACTGCAGGAATTTCCATCCGTCATGCAGCCCCCAAGACCGACAGACAAAGTGACACACTCCGTGAAACATCACATTGTCACTAGCGGACCACCAGTCTCCTTCAGACCTAGGCGACTTCACCCGTCCAAACTCAAGATCGCAAGAGCCGAATTTGATCACATGCTAGAGCTCGGGATCATCCGTCCCTCTTCCAGCTCCTGGTCGTCACCACTTCATATGGTCCCCAAGATGACCTCAGATGACTGGAGGCCATGTGGCGACTATCGTGCTCTTAACAATCGAACAGTCCCAGACAGATATCCGGTGCCACACATTCACGATTTTTCTTTGAATCGTGGTGCCACAACGATCCTTACTAAGCTTGATCTCGTCCGTGCTTATTATCACATCCCCGTAGCCGAGGAAGACATACACAAAACGGCAGTCACAACTCCTTTCGGCTTATACGAATTCACTCGGATGCCCTTTGGCCTGAGAAACGCTGCACAAACCTTCCAACGTTTCATCGACGAAGTCTTGCGAGGCTTGCCGTTTGCCTACGCATACATCGACGACGTATTGATTGCCAGCAACTCTCCAGAGGAGCATGTCGAGCACATCCGTCTCGTTTTAGAGCGTTTCGTTAACTACCGGATAAAGATCAACCCAAGTAAATGCATTTTCGGCACAGATTCACTGGACTTCCTCGGTCATCGCCTTACTCGATCTGGTATCACACCTCTTCCCGAGAAATGCCAGGCGATTTCCGACTTTCCTGTCCCCACAACGGTAACGAAGTTGCGCCGCTTTATCGGCATGATCAACTTTTACTGTCGCTTTATTCCAAACTGCGCAAAGATCATTGCACCGCTGACCGATTTGCTCGACTCCAAATCAAAATCTCTTCAGCTTTCGCCTGAGGCACTTGAAGCTTTTGTCGCATCCAAAAAAGCTCTTTGCAGTGCCACCGAACTTTCTTTCATTGATCCCGAACCGACCTTTCCTTTGTCATTGACGACCGATGCCTCCAATTCGGCTGTGGGAGCTGTTTTACAACAACATCACAAGAACCCAGTCCGTCCACTGGCATTTTTCTCGCAAAAGCTTAATCCGGCACAAACCCGCTACAACACATTCGGCCGTGAATTACTTGCAATATATTTGGCCATACGGCATTTCCGTCATTTACTGGAAGGTCGTGACTTCATTATCTTTACGGATCACAAACCATCAACTTTTGCTCTGCAGTCTAAACTTGATCGTCATTCGCCACGCGAGATTCGCCACTTAGATTACATCTCTCAATTCTCTACCGATATTCGTTACGTCAAAGGAGATGCGAACTTGGTTGCCGATGCTTTATCAAGACCTGACATTTCTGTTTTGTCTACAGACGCACCATTTGATCTCTCCCTTTTGACTAACCATCAAGCCGAGATTGATAAAACCGAACTCGCGAAGTGTCGATCCCTGGATTTGCAGCAAATTCAGTTACCAAACGCCGATGTCTCGTTGATGTGCGATATCTCGACAGGGAAACCTAGACCTCTTGTCCCTCTTTCTCTGCGACGTGTCATTTTCGATCATTTTCATTCGATGTCTCATCCTGGAAAGCGTGCCACCATAAGGCTAATCGCAGATCGTTTTGTTTGGCCGTCCATGAATAAGGATATACGAAATTGGGTCCAGCATTGCATTCCTTGTCAAAAGAACAAGATATCCCGACATACCTTCACACCTTACGTTCCATTTAGGCATCCCAACTGTCGATTCTCTCATGTGCATCTTGATCTCGTCGGTCCTATGCCATCATCGAACGGATACTCATTCATCCTAACAGCGATTGATCGTTTTACTCGATGGCTGATTGCTGTTCCGATCAAAGACACATGTTCAGAGACTGTAGCACGCGCCTTCGTCGAACATTGGATTGCCAATTTCGGCACACCATCTGTCATCACAACCGACCGTGACGCTCAGTTTCAATCGACTTTGTTCCGAGATTTGACGCGACTCCTTGGCTGCTAGCACATCCGAACCACCGCCTACCACCCTAACTGCTGACATGTCGTATGCGTACCTCACAAGTTACTCCACAGTTGTCCTCAATAGTTTTAATATTTTCAATAGTTTATTGTGGTGTAAAAGCGTAGCTTAAAAATAAACACAGGTTGGTATGTACAGTGTGGTGGAAATAAAATAGTGAGAGTCATCTGTACGGGGACGGGGAGGCCTTATAGCGGGCCACACTCGCTTGGCAGTATCTTAGCCCACGTGCAGTCTCTGACTGTGCGGCACTTTGCCTGGATCAGGCTTGTGCTTTCATACCATATATACACTCGCTTTGGAAATGCAACTTTTTTATTTTGCGAGGCGGTAGCAGGAGAATATAGAGGCATCAGGGTGGCGTTAGACCTGGAAACAAGTAAAACTGACAGGTGGTTAGGAAGGGAATGAACGGAGTAGTAAGGCAAGGAGGACAACGTACCTGAAAGATGAAGCTAGTACACGATGCGGTGTAGTGGATCAGTGCTTATCCGAGAACAACAGCAATCGGACAGACAAGGCCTCAAGGTATGTTGTTGTGGAGATCATTTAAATGAGCGTCCAGACTCCGTTTAAAAACCTATACGGATGTTGCGGATACGACTTCCTGGGGTAGACTATTCCATTGAGTACATATCCGGAGGGAAAAGAAATGCCTGCGACAGTTGAGGCGTGAGTGTTGATATGAAAGTTTGAGTGAATGGCCACGAAGATGTGAAGTTTCACGATTAAGGACGAGAATGTGTTTACAAGGGTGATCAGTGGATGAGAGGATTTGGTAGGTGAGAATTAGGTCACCACGGAGCCTTCTGTATTTCACTGAAAAGAGATTGAGGGAGCGAAGACGTTCAGGATAAGGATACGAGGCCAGACCTCTGACAAGTTTTGTGGCGCGTCGCTGGGGAGCCTCAAGAAGTCTTTGGTCCTTCAGTAACCACGGGCACCAAACTTGAAACGATTACCGCACTCTTTCCTCGACCCTTTCTTGAATACTGGGACGATGGCTGACGGTCCCCACGCGCTGGGTATGGTTTCCTCGTTCCAGATCTTTCCGAAGAGCACGAGCAGCTCACTGCGCAAAACGTCGACACCTTCAATGAATAGTTCGGCTGGTAGCTCGTCTAAACCAGGGGCCTTGCGTCGTCTAAGCTTCATTATGTGTGAGCGAATTTCTGCCTCTGTAGGTGGACCCTGTGTGGGCCGGCCACTGAGTGACGGAGCCACTTGGCTGAGAAACAGAGAGTGGTCGCGGTTGATTGAATTGGCCAGCGAAATGTTCCCTCCAGCGGTCCATTCGCCTTTCTCTGTTGGTAATCAACGACCCATCTGCTTCCGTGATGAGTTCGCTCACGCTGGGCATTCGTGGTCCCGTGGAGCGTATAAGCTGGAACAATTTGCGGGTGTTGCCAACTGCTTGGGCTGCTTCCATCTCGCCTGCCCGCTCTTCCCACCATGATTCTCGGTCCGTTTTGAGACTGGTCTTCAACTGGTGACGAATTTGCCTGCGCTGTTCATCATATCTTTCCCCCGGAGGTAAGGAACGCTGTTGGTCAATTAATTTGGCTGTAGCAGCAGATATCCAGTTGGAATCTGTTCGCTTGGATGTTCCACAGCTTTCCAGGCCAGCATGATACATTGCGCTTTTGAGTTGAGCCCAATGCTTCTCAATATTATCGGGATGGGGTCCAAGTGCATTAGATAGGGCCGTTAGATAGTTCTCTGCCACTGCTCTATCTGATAGTTTAAGCGTATCCAGCCTCGTGATATTTTTCTTACGCGATCCGCTGAAACGCATAGTTAGGTTTGCACAGACTAACGCGTGGTCTGGTGATAGGCAGGTCGACCAATATGATCTGCAGTCTTGCACACTGGAACGCCATCGATAACTGATCGCAATGTGATCAATTTGTGTCCAGAGTCCTGTCGAGGGGGATCTCCATGTTGCTGACCGTTGTTTGGAATGTCGGAAGTTGACGCTGCTAAGAAATAGGCGGTGCTCAGCACATAGACTCAACAGGCGTTCACCGTTGTCTGATCGGACGCAATCGAGACCATATGGACCACCGAGGTGTCGTTCACTTTGTGATAGGCGGCCAACTCGGGCATTAAGATCGCCAGCCAGGATGACAATATCCGACTTTCGTGCTTTACGCAGTAATTCGTCTAGACTTCGGTAGAATTCGTCTTTCGCTAAATCAGCACTGCAGTCAGTGAGGGCGTAGGCTGCGATGACGAAAAGTGCACGAGTGTTCTGCCGGTGTTGACTGATTTTGCATGAGCCACGAAGTCGGACGGCGCACAAACGGCTATTGACAGGTAACCAGTCAATCAAGGCTGCCTCGGCGCGTGAGCTCAGGGCAATACCAACTCCTGCAAGTCCCGCTGTCTGGGCCTCTTCATCACCAGATACACGCAGACGGAACTTGACGCCGGTATTATTCGGTGAGCATAGGTCTATCACATTACTAGAGTCGTGTAAGCGCGTTTCTGATAGGCAGCAGATGTCTACTCTCATCGTTTTTAGTGTACCAGCTAATCCAGCCTGTTGTCCTGCTTCTCTCAAGGTCCTGACGTTGAATGCAGCTAGCTTGAAGGGCATACGGGGTTTCAAGAAGTGAGCACTCTGGCTTGGTTGTTCTGTGTTTGGCGAGCTTGAAGGAGCATCTTGACGAGATTCATTGCTTGTGTGTAATGAGGGGCGTGGGATATAAGGATCGACATGTGATGTAATGTAGCGTAGGTAATTTTGGGAGCAAATTGTGGTTGAAATAGATTCCATGGTTCTTGTTGTAGGCGACATACTACCCGGTTGCCAAGGCCGAAGTAGGGGGTTAGCTTAGGGGACCCCACCCGGAGCCTTTGACTCAAAAGTCTTCCCGCAATGCAGCGGGGATTTTTCCTCGGTTAACTTCCGAAGCCTTTCCAGAAATCGGGTATGCCGCAAGGCAGTGGAGGCTTGGAATCAGGGTTTTCCTTACCTTAGATGGACTGCCCTTCCAGATTAACGAGCTCCATCTGCCCGGAGCAAACTCGTTTTGAGGCGTCAGTCACCCGCATTCGCCCTTTCTCCTGTCAGTAGAAGCAGTTTCGCTACGTGCAGGCCAGGAGCTGGGCTTTGGTTGTCACAGGCTGTTTGAGACGCACGCATTATGGGAGCATTTTATAGACAGTGTGAGCTCATCTCCACTGCCATCCCCGGCTGTGACAACCTTGGAACCACGAACTTCATTTCTGTGTTCAATGATCGTGGATATATTTTTATCCTTGGCAACGGTGAGTGCTCTTTCAACTTTCACTTTCTAACTCTTCAGTTCTCCATTGTGACTGCGCTCATAAGAGAACATTTTGAAAACCAAAATATTTAGACCGCAGCACAAGATTGTTTTCGAAGAAATCGTTGCTGTTTATTTAACCTTCGTACAACGTTCGAGGATTGTACCAAGGCACTAGACGAAGGTGCATTCTTGCTACATCGATATTTCGAAGTCCTCCAATAGAGTCAACCATGACATTCTAACAAAAATGCTCGAAGCCTATCGAATAACCCGAATGTTGCTGTATTGGATAAGTGACTATCTTACTGATCGACATGCCCAAGTTCGCGTTGATAGCATCCTCTCTAGAAGTATAGACGTCAAAAGTGGAGTTCCGCAAGGCTCCATGCTTTGATCTTTTCTATTCTTGGTGTATATGAACGATATAGTACGGGATATTGGATGTAACTTGACACTGTTTACCGCTGATATTAAAATATGGAAACGTGTCGGGTATGTTAATGACTGTATGGCATTACAACGGGATCTGGGCACCTTATTTTGTTGGTCCCAGACAATTGAGTTACCATTTAACCCTGCAAAATTTGAATTGCTTCGGCTTGGAAAATCTCTGCAACACATGTATCAGCTTGGCACGCAAGATCTCGTCTGGACCACCGCAGGGAAAAGCTGTCGGGTGTCGATTAACCTTAAGCCTTGACCTCGTTGCCGGACAGTTGACAATAAAACCTACCGTATCTTAAGTCTTCTAAAAAGAATATTTAGGATTTTCACGTCCGAAACCTTATCCCGGTTATTTAATACGTATGTACGTCCAGTTATGAAATATTCCATCCAAGCCTGGGCACCATGGCTGAGGAACGATTTCGAACTACTTGACAAGATTTATCATCGTGCGACATAGTTGATCTCGGGATACAGAAATTTGCCTTTCAAAGAGCGAATGTTAAAACTAAATCTACACAGATTTTACCCAACGACGGATGTGCAATTGTACAGTACTTCTGTGTTGTGCGGCTAACACCGTGATAAATTGATTGGCCATGGGTAGTGAGCTGCATGCTGAAACACGCTGGAGTCTCACTACCATCTGTATTCTCTATTTCTCATATCTGTCTAAGCCTGGGCAACCTGGCAGTATTTTAGCCCACGTTCAATCTATGATTATGGGGTACTTTGCCTGGATAAGGCTTTTCAGTACAACAAGTCATGCACCTTGAAATTACTAAGTTCTTCACTTGATTTCAGATGTACATTTTGTTTTTCTACTTGTCCATTTTTGTTTCAGCACCTCATGGAGAATGCTGCGCAAACATTCCTATTCAGTTCCTTTGATAATCACCTGGTTGTTTACGTTTATTTGTCCCTATACAAAGGTAGAAGAAAGCTTTAACATGCAAGCCTTGCACGATATTGCATTCTGGAAAAGCAACATTAGCCAAGTATGTAGATGTTTATTTTTAAACGGTTCAGTACGACCACCAAACGTTTCCGGGTGTTGTACCCAGAACGTTTATCGGTGCAATCCTTGTCGCCATTTTCTCAGCAATACCAATGTGTTTTCTATTTTTAATTGATACACAAAAAATTTTCTTCCAGTTGTTAGGTATTGCAGAAAATTTACTTCAATTCTGTTGTTCCAGTTCGATGTGTTTTAGGGTCTCTGAATGTATGGTGTTTCTTGAGTTTTGTGAATTCCATCCGACGGTCTTTCGGCGTCTCGGTTGCTAACCGTTTACTTTGGATAACGGCATCCCAGTTCCATTTTTTCTTTTATGCTTCAAGAACTTTGCCGAATTCTTTTGCATTGCTATTCGGTATGTATTGCTGAACCATATTACATCGAATTTTTACCATGCCAATCTTTTTTATATCATATTTGTGTTCAAATCTACCTTTCGTTTTACATCCTGATAAGATTGGGCGTTAATATGATACCAGCGTTTTTTACCCTTCATCATCATCACCGCCATCCTAAAGCTTAGGTACGGGTTCAAACAAAGTGTACTCTGCATGAAGTAGTATATATATGTAAATAAAGCGTAAAGAAATCCAGCAAGCGAAATATGTACTTACATATTATAAATTACCTTTTTATAACGTATGGTGTTGCTCACAATGATTCGTTGCATGAACCTTCATCGTGACGCGTGGGTTTGGAGCAGTAGAAGCAGATAAGCAAACACATGAAACGAAAGCAGACTATAGAAAGATGTAAATATTTGTGAAAAAGCTTGTTTTGTAGTGTCACTGAAGAAGAAGAAGAATGACTTTATTCGTGTTCACGAATTTTCACTGTACGCTTTCTTTGTTCTTTAAAAATGATACAATCCTGTAAGATAAAAATATGTCATTATAATCTACATTGACACCACTGACTTCGGTACGCAGTCATACTGCGTAAGATTTCCTATTAGTTGGTGGACCTGTTGGACTCCTTCAAGGCAAACAAATTTTTTTTAATGCTACAGTGAGTTTCTAAACCCCAGCGCGTCATGTCATGCGTTGGCTACCCGGTTGATTCTCCTAGCCTTCCTAGCTAACCATTTTATACTTGTACTAAGTACATGAAAAACCTCTAAGTTCCGTCTACTGATCCAGGGCTTGTTGCCCATTCGCCTGTAAAATACGCTGATGCACACACACACACACACAATTCCTCAGCAATATTTCCTGTCCAAGTCAGGTATATCGTGAAATTATACGAATATGCTTTCGGTACTATATGATCACAGGTCTGGGACAGTTTACCCACGTTCCACATCATCGTGTATCAAGCGAGTCCCATTCCTCCATTTTTGTTTAAACTTATACTTGACTCATAGACTGCACGTGGGCTAAGATACTGACAAGTTGCCCAAGCTTAGACATATGAGAATGAAAATAGAAATGGCAGTGAAACTCCAGCGTGTTTTCGCATACTGCCCACTACCGGTGGCCAATCAATCTAGCACGGTTTTAACTGCACAGCACTGAAGTACTGCACGATTATACGTCCGTTGATATAACGGGAAAAGTGTTCTCGCCACATTTGCGTGTTTGAATAGTGTAATTTTGGTATCTCGCAATCTTGCTGGACAGACAGTAAGATTAGTTTCAGTGAACCTTGAAAGAGTGGATAAGTGGTTAACAAAGTTTTACTTAAATGCCACTGTTCTGAAGTGTTTGATGAGCTTTAGTGTCCCCACGAGAACTTCTAATGCCAAATGTTTGATCGCTCTCTCCTACTCAGCACGTATGTGCAATCGTGCATTACTTCTGTTCTGTACGGCTAACACCGCGCTAAATTGATTGGCCACTGGTAGTGAGCTGCATGCTGAATCATGCTGGAGTCTCACTACCATTTCTTTTTCTATTTCTTTTGTCATATTTGTCTAGGCCTGGGCAACCTGACAGTAATATCGCCCACGTGTAGTCTCTGACGGTGCGGCACTTGGCCTGAGTCAGGCTTGTGTTTTCAATCGATCGATCGATTGCTGTTCTTAGATTAGCGCGAGAAAAACTGCTTGACCTGTTTTCATTTTATGTTTCGAGCTTAGGTGAACCATTAGTTCTCCTGGTACCATTATATAGACGACGAAAGTTACCATTTCTATTTCTATTTCCCCCCTCATATCTGTCTAGGCCTGGGCAACCCGACAGTATCTTTTCTTTCTATTTTCTTTCTTTTTTGCCGTCTCTGACTGTGCGGCACTTTGCCTGGATCAGGCTTGTGCTTTCATACCATACCATACCAGTATTCACAGTTTTTATTATCGACGCTGATTGCGTTCTAGTAGTCATTTGCTCGTCGCATAGCCTTGTTACTAACTACTCTATTACTGCGCGTGTTTCCATCGGTTGGTGTTCAAACTTCGGAACTCTTTCTCGTCAAGATCCGCATTCGCTATAAAAATTTCGGGTTTGAATCAATCGCTCATTCTAACTTTCTTTGGACTATACACAAATAGGAAACTCGGCCTATGTAGATTTTAATGTATTCTTTATTTTTGGAATTTGAATCTGATGGACCTGCTTTGGTAGACTCGTCTTCGAAATCTTGCTCGACTTGCAGAGCATGATGTAGTTCGTGTATACGAGTTCTTTGCTCATCAAACACTTTTGAGCGGTGAAATGTCGTCTAGTGTTGTTGCGGTTTTGTGCCCACCAATGTTTAATGTCGGATTCGGCGTTCTGATCTAGTCTCGTGTCAATGTCCTGAACATTTCATGCCTCTTATAAGCGTATCTCAAATTTTAACTAGACTACGGTTGACTTCCCGATTTAAACATATAAACTCCCTGTAAATTAGAATTCTACCCCTTTTTCTATACGCTAGATATAGCCCAGCCACAGTAATCCACGGTGTCGCATTAGAGTGAGCATGCTCTGTAGATCAGATTTAGAGCATTTTTTCATTTGTTAATCTCTGTTGACGATTTGTTCAAATTTGACGAGTGCTCCGTTAATTGTCTTGCGTTTCTAGTCTAGGTTTCACTAACCTTCATTAAAGCATTTAATGCGCATACATATATGCCCTTTTGTCGTCACGCTCATTTTGAGGTAGCCCCTGTCGTGATCATTCACGACGTAGAGTTGTTCACTCGTTCAAGTTCACAGTTCTCAGCAATCCTAAGACGCCTTAAGCCCCTTGTCCAAGAACTAGTCTTGTTCATGATGATTGTCAACTCAAAGTCGGTATTCTGACGTAGTATGTACGTATGAAATCACAAGCCTAAATTGAAACAAAGCGCCGCACATTCAGACTGCATGTATGTTGAAATGCTGTCACGTTGCTTATGTCTAGACACATGTGAGAAATAAAAATAGCAGTGATACTCCAGTGTGTTTCCGCATGTAACTCACTACCGGTGATAAATCTATTTCGCGTCATGTTTGCTGCAAAACCCGGAAGTGGGGTACAATTTTACAATCTATGTAATTAGATCATAGTCTTGCATGACTAAGTTTGCGTTGATATGATAGCAGCCAAAAGTTCTCTCTGGCTTCAGTCAGAGAAACTTATAGAATCATCCTGATTAATTTACTCCACGCTACTCCCATGTTAATGCAGCATTTTTGATTCTCAGTTATTACTGAATTTCGGTTTTATAAATGTTACGTTAGTGCTGTTTGTGTTCATTTTGACCGAGACATTTTTTATTTCTAGTCCTTCTTTCGCTCACTTCCTTGTTGAATCGAAAACAAAATGGCTTCGTTTTCTACGCCGGTATTGCCATCCTGGTTTTTCGAAGTGAATTGCTTCTATTCTACGGTCCTTGTTTGTTGTATGGTCTACTTTCTGGAATCGTGCGTTTGAACTATTATCTAATACGAACAATTGTTTTGACCGCTTTGGGATCCATCTGTAAGCTGTAGTTCCTATTTCTACATCAAATCAGTTTGTAGCGTTCTGATCGACTCTCTGTTTTGGGGTCGAATATTGTGGCCGGAGGGAGAAGTATTTTACTTCAACGTAATTTTGGGTAAAAGTTCACAGTGGGGAGTATCCTTTTGAATCGATTCCATATCAATATTTTTCGTCTTTGTCTTTATTCAATGTTTCCCAATTTTGGTTGTCTAAATAAGTAGCGTCTCTGGCCATACTATCACCATTAAATTTTAATGATACGCGCACAATTTCGGGTAAAAGTTACTGCATAAATGGTGAGTTTTGAGTCAGGCAAAGTGTCTTGCTGTTCTGTCGGCACACAAGTTACTGCATTACATTGGATAACATTAGTATTGACCGCGAACCAATAGCTTATTGTAATTTTACTACCAATAAATCTCAATATATCATTTAACATGCACTACATTGGCACATGACCTTTTTTAACCATTTTTCTATACAGAGTTACAATCAATTATACTGAATAGGGGTTCTAATATTGTCGCCTGAACTGGACTTAGCCATAAATCGGGAGAATTAGTAACAGCAGCGTGATTGCACCAAACTCTCAGTTTCGTAGTTCCTTAGAACTGGTAGGCTGTGTACTGCCAACTAGAGTAGATGAGGCATTTTGCCATAGCTACCAAATTCGCATATACGCCTTGACTTTTCAAAGACATTCCCTTTTCATTGGTATCTTTCCTCGGCTTTGCCTAGGGCACTTCTAGCGTCCTACCTGTTGTTGTTATTGTGGATCTTTAGCGCAGCAAGTTCACTGTTTGCTCGAGCGAGGAGTCATGCGTTTTATTCGGTGAAATCCAGTGGGCTTGTGCTGGCCACTCTTTTTTTCGTGCTGCTCTATTCGTGGCTACCTCACAAAGAATTGCGGTTCATCATTTACGCAATCCCTGTTCTCAATTTCGCTTGTGCCACCGTTTGGTGCCATCTGTAAGTGACTACTTTCCTTTCTCAATATATAAAAATATGGATTATATTTATAACAAATCATACAGTTCATCTTAACTGATTTGGCGCTTGTTCGATTACTCATTGCGAATCAATAAACGTTGGTCACTACACTTAAATGCGAAATATTGCCATCACTTACGGTTACTATGACTGAGCCCGAGTTTAGATGCTCCGAATGGAGCTCGTGCATGAGCTGTGCTACTCTCAAGTTACTCGTATCTTTTCAGAACATCGTATTTTGCTTACTTTTGTATTGTGTTGTACACCTTCCAACGGGAATTTTTTCATAGTGCATAAAACCAACGGAAACTGCACTCACTTAGAACACGCAAACTTGCGAGTGAACATTGTTGTGTATTTTTAGTTGCGACAGCAGCAATTCAATACTTTAGTCTTCAGTTACCCAAAAGGCCTCTCACGGTTCCGATGTACAAATTTGAATACTGATTTGACGGAACTAGACGTCTCAGAGTTCTGTCTGTTCAACATAACGCCAGTGCCAGAGACTGTTCACTGGCTATGCAGATTAAGGTAAATCAATTGACTTGTAAACGCTTTTCTGTCTGAGTTATGTACTGCAGATGCTAAATCGTTGCTCCTAACGTGATTTTTACCGCGTCAAATCTCGAATCGCGCCGCTGTAATCGTAGTCAGTCTTGTTTTGTAGCAGACTATTGTCTCTACACATTCAAAATCGTACACGTGACGTTGGTTGGATGGTGGTGCTTTCATACCATCCCATACGCTATTTTGTTGATGTTACTCTACCGTTTCACAAATCTTGATTGATAGGATATTTCAATCACGATGCATTATTTACTCGTGTTTTTGTTCATTGGGTCGCTTGGAATTGTACACTATTATTTCACATTTACTCAATTCATCGTCTTCCTAGCACGGTTTTGTTTACCACCCCTAACTCGCAGCGGCGTTGTTGTCAGGGTGGCCATACTCTGACTTGGCTCAAACTGATGAAGATTTGACTGTGAAGCTAGCTGCTGTGGGCATGCCGGTTTCCCAGGTTGGGATCCAAAAGATCAAAATTCGCTGTGGCTTCTTACCCCTAATGATCTGGCTCAAAATCGTGTACAGTGGTGGTCTTGATGTAGACATCTTCCCAAAGTGTTTGAATAATCTTGTCTGTCGGCAAGTGAGGGGGCGATAAAAGCTTGTTAAAGTCGCAAGGCAGCTGTCATGCTGATGTAGCTCTACTCGTTCACAACATTTACTTGTGATTCGAGGTGTAGGCACCTTATCCCAGTTTGTTTGTGTCTAATCTTTTATGGGTTCAATAGCATTTTAGGTCCCACCCTTCATGATGACTGATTGGAATAATTAATAATATTAATTGAATTCTGATTCTGCAAATGATTTATATGTGAACTTCGTAAACAGATCGGACTGGTTTCATAGTTGTTACCGCTCCGTATATATGCTTGTCTCTAACCTGAAATTCTAAATTCGTTTCGACTCTGTGCTGAGCCCATTTATTTAAGATACAACATAAGTTAGCATTCGCATGTTGAAATTTAGCTTGATGTTAGAACTAAGCCAAGTCTCACAATAGGCACAGCGCAACACGGTGTATTCTTAGTTAAAACTCATCCCTGACGTGAACCCAATTACTCCGTACATCCCCTTGAAGCGTCGAACTGGTATACGTTCGTGCAATACATGTGTTTGCTTTCTGGCTTCTGGGTGTCTGCCTCTTAGCATCCCTCGTTCGATGAAAAGTTTGTGTTTGCAATAATCCCTAACAAAAATTTATGGTCTAACGTGATCTTTTTTGACTCGTAGCCGTTGTCAGTATCGCCTTAGATATCACGAATCAATAAAACATCACGTGTTCAAACCACTTTGCTTGTTATTCTTTTCCAGTGAACATAATTTAACACGGCTTCAATCGAGCAGCGCTAAACGAAGCAAGTCAGATCATCTGAAGGCATTTCTCCTACGCCTGGCTGTACTATTCTGTCGTTGGCACTTGATGATCAATACTTGTTGCTCATTGGTTCTGCTATTCATCGCTAGTAAAAATTATCCCGGTGGTGAGGCTTTGCAGCGTTTGAATAGTTTTCCTGACTTGCAGCATCGCCAAGGTCAGTTCTTTATCCACCCGGTATATCGTCGTCTAGCATTCGCCCATTGATTCTGTCTTATTTTTGTCTACTTTTCTATTGAGATTCGCTGCCTTGCTACGAGCTCACACATGTTGATGGTCGTCTGTTGCGAATCCTAACTTTGCGGTCCCGGTCTAATTTATCATACATTTAGCCACTCACTGGTTTGTGTAACCATGTTTAGCCTGCGCATTATCCATTAAACTTGAGGCTACTTAGCTCAAATGTTTCATTTGTTGTCACTGTAGTGATTGTCATTTGATTATTACTTATTTGTTCGTTATTTGAAACATTTAATCATGTTTTACCATTCATTACCGAGTGTTTGAAAGGCTACGATTTCACCTATAGCTAGCTGCTTTGAAACTCTGTAATTAATCGATTTTTCACCTGCTTTGCGCTGTCCGGACCCATCTTCTCACGAGTTGATACTCTGATATCACCGCTGTAACGTTCTACGTTATATTGACGATAACATTATTGCATGTGAACAAGGAAACTGGATTGTCTTTATTTAGCACCACGACAGTCAATCATACATTATTTCTCTTACCTGGTTTACCCACTTTGCACCGCGGTAGCGATTACAGCGTGTCTGTGATGTATAACACCATCGTGCCACCCTCAGCGTTTTTCTGTGTCTAGGGCATGTGAAGTTGTCTTGTCAAGGTCGTATCGTGTTAAATTGATCGCCAGCAAGCTATCTCGTCCCATCTATGTTCTATGTCGTTGCACGCCGCTTCGCTTTCACGCAACCAATAACAATAATCCCACCTTGCGGGAAGAAGTAGCTTCAGACGGATCGCTGTCGAAACCAGCTTAAAGTTCTAGCTGAAGAGGAGCTGGTACTGTTATTTTACGGTTATACGACGATAACAAATGCCTCAGCACGAACGGTACTAGTCAACCGGGTATTGTCTATCGTCGTGAACCTGGAAGAAGAAATTGAAATGCTAGCATAAAACTTCATATTCATACAAAGATTTTCAGACTCTGAAATCGACATTTGCTTGAGCTGTGCATCAAAGCTCGACATTTATCGACAGCACACCGTTTCTGTGTACATTTAGTGCCATGAACGCATGCTGACTATGCAAGACTGTAGATGATAAACCTGAGTTGAGCGATAAAAATGCGCTGTGTTTCGGTGCTTATTTTCGTTTTAGGAACGGATTGAAAAACCTGAATCTGTCGACTTTCAAATCTCCTTCCGTTCATTGTTTGCAGACGTGAACGTCCATATTTGCAATTTAGCCGCGCAAACAGGAGTGACGAGATTCTTGGAGGAGCGTGTGAATTGGCGGTAAGCGGTTTCTTTCGAAAAATTAATGTCTCCATTCACTGTTATCGCTAAGGTTAGACACCGTGTCTTAGAAACTAGCCTTCAAACATCCATTTGCCGACGCCACCTCCGCTGGCTGGGACACGTTTTGCACATGAAACCCTAAAGGTTACCACGCCAAGCGCTCTCTGCATCAGCTGGTACAAACTGAAAAAAGTATCGGTAAGCCGCGAATTTGTAAGTTGGTTTGAACGGCTTTCTTCTGGTATAAACCCCAATGCGTTTTGGTTGCAAAAACAGATGCAGAAGAGAAGGGGTTTATGGTGCGACTAATAAGCAAAGATGCAATAAACCGGTATACATGAAAAAAGTAAATCATTCCTATTTCTCGTGACGGATGTGCAATCATGCGTTACTTTTGTGCTGTGTGGCTAACACCGTGCTAAATTGATTGGCAACCGGTAGTGAGCTGCATGCTGAAATACGCTGGAGTCTCACTACAATTTTTATTTTCTATCTCATATCTGTCTAGGCCTGGGCAACCTGATAGTATCTCAGCTCACGTACAGTCCCTGACTGTGCGGCACTTTGCCTGGATCAGGCTTGTGCTTTCATACTCATACTCGTTTCTCGTGACATTAATTTTTGCTGTAGCATCGTCCTAGCGTTGCCCAAGTCCGTTCGGCCAAGTTGTAACTCGAATATTTCCCCTAATTAAAGCGCTATCTTCCCCTACTTTACCTCACGTAAACGATATGCCAATAGTGCTGAACTACTTTTGCTCTGTAAACTTTTTGTGACTATAAAATCATTATACACGACTTTCGTACCCAGCATTTGGTGTAACTTTTCTCTTAAAACTTATCCTGACCCACTTGTAGTCTGCAAGACGCACACCCTTTCGCTTTTTTCGAGTTTTGTGATTTCATTCATGGAAGATCATGTTTAGAGTCCTGTCGTTATTTTATTTCGCATTTTCACGATGCATACTATCACAAGTTTGGTGTCAAATAGTGTCTCAGACGTGACCTCACGCGTGGTCATCAGCTTTCACAGACTATCTGCTCTTGATGTGTTGTAGGCTTCTATGACTGATTCACGATATCTAACCGGTGCATTTGCCAGCTTTGACGTCTTTTGTTTCACTTCTCTATGTCTGACCACTGAAATTAGCCTATGTTGAAATATGCGTGTTATGGTTATTGTGTGCCGAGACAGTCGTTACGTCTATCAATCGATGCGACAATCAGGAAAACAGAAAGCACAAGCCTGATTCAGGCAAAATGCCGCACAGTCAGAGACTGCACGTGGGCGATGTTACTGTCAGGTTGCCCAGGCCTAGACAGATATGAGTAATAGAGAATACAGATGTTAGTGAGACTCCAGCGTGTTTCAGTATGCAGCTCACTATCAGTGGCCATCCAATTTAACACGGTGTTAGCCGTGCATTTGGCCGTGGACTTGGTTTCTATTTACATAACAACAAAGTGAACGTGTGAAAGTACAGATTAGTCCCAACAACGCGTATATTAGAAATGGTTATTTCTTTAATCGACCGTGCATTTTTATCAACTTAAACCGAAACCTCTAATTAAAGTCACGCTTTCAATTTTACGTTTTAGTTACGATAAAACGGAATTTATCGAGAAAAATGTTTCCCATCTCACGTCCTCGCCGTATACTCATATTATCGCCGAGGTTGGAGGTGAATTTGATCGGTGGCATTCGTCGAGTGCGTTCAGACTGTTGTTCACTGTCGAGGGATTCGACCGAATTACAATCAATCCGTTTTCACGTTCCATAGGAATCAGCATATTGCCGCGTTTAAACGTCTACGAACGAATGTCCTCTGAAATTAAATAATACAAATATAGTTTTGGCTTGTTTATTTCACTTGACTCGCTATTGTACGGACCGTGCATTGGATTACATGCTGATAGTTTGTGTATGTTCGTATTTATGAAATCACAAGCTGCACAGTCAAGGACTGTATGTGGGCTAAGATACTTTTAGGAGGGCACCCTCTGTCGTGTAAACATTGAACGAACTATCGATTAATCGACTAATCAAGATTGATGGTGAGTTCCAATTGTGATTTTTATTCACTGTGATATTCACACATTTGCTCAATTGTGATACTCTTTGCATTCGGTGAATACACGAGTTCAGTGACGGTTGCGTTCTCACTGACCACATGGGCTGGGCCAACAGTAGTGCAGTACAGACATAACAACTTGGCGACGGGGAGAAAAGAACCCAGCAATTCGAAATGGCAATCACAGCAGAAGTAAAATCAATAATTTAGCAACAGCAACGCCAATTCGAAGAAGCTCAAGCCCGTTTGATGCAGACACATTTGAAAAATCTGAGTGTTATTTATCAAGACAAGAAGACTGACGTACAAAACCCAGTGGTGGATGCAATCATCAACAGCATCCCCAAATTCAATTACGACCCAGAAAGCGGTCTCACCTTCGAATCTCGGTTCAAGAGATTCAAATATATTTTTCAATCAATTTTCAAAGAAATTTTTGGCGAACAGTTTTTTTATTTAACAGACGGTATAACTGCATGAAATTGATCAAGCATTATTACGATGATTTTGTAACTTATGCAGGAAAAGTATGTGGTCTGCAATCAGAGAAGGATCAAGAGATTCGCATAAGACTACTGTCACTACTCGATCAAAATCCGAAAATCAACATGACGTCAATAACAACCGAATGCCCAAGGCTGCTAAATTTGAAGCGTGACACTGCGCTGGTCGAACAAAACCCCTGTCAGAATGAGCCGGTGGTGTTAGCAGTCAAGCAGCCGGCAGAATGATCACCGTGTCGATCAAGACACCAAGCTTCCATCCCAGTTTTGCCAATGTGACGAACGGTATTTTGCGCGTTATTGCCCATTCAAGAAGCACCGATGCCAGAAGTGCAACAGAAAGGGGCATAACGAAAACCAGTACAGCACAGACATAACAGATACGGTCAGGTTGCCCTGGCCTAGACAGATAAGGGAGAGGAAAATAGCTATTTCAGTGAGACTCCAGCGTGTATTCGCATGCAGCTCATTACGGATGGTAAATCAATTTAGCACGGCGTTAGCTGTACAGCGCAGAAGTACACCACGATTGAACATCCATGCACGTTAGACAATATAGCGTCACTGCACTTGATATAGAAGCAAGGAATAAAGATCCGAAACGTTAGTAGGAGATAAAAAAGAAGTCAAAAGCTTTATTCAAAAATATTAAAAATGTCAGCTTTGTATTAAACTTTAATACAAAATACACGGTACGTGATTATAAAATATCGGGATAAATGTTTTCTGAATTGTCCGATGACTACATCCATTTTACAGAGATATTTCGAGGTATATGAGGAGGTAAGAACTCTGATAGTGATGCTCGAGATGACAGTGTGGTTTGTTTGGATTGAGTTGTAGAAAGGATTAAGATTTAGCTAGTTCGTTGTGGAGTGGATGAAAATTAGCTGCGAGAATATTATTCATAAGTAGACCGCGTGACAAAAAGATTGATTATAATTTCCAAGATGCCTTCTTCGGAAATTGAGCTTGCGCGAGAAATAATTTGGACGCAACGTACTAAATAGTACGTACAAAGTCTTTTGAAAGGAGTGTTGGAAAAATTACAGGATAGTAGTATAAGTATAAGGGTAAGATACAGGATAGGCCTAACGCATAGATAGCGAAGATGAAATGAGCAAGTACCGAATTAACATGAGGAGTGTCAATCGAGTAAAACTCATAGTGCACGCATGGGGTCGATAATGTGCACAGTTAGACCAATCAGAAATGAGAATCAAGATAGATCGATTGACGCATCATTCATGCTCAATGCGTGCACAAGCTTGCGCACGTTCACTGCACCTTCCCTTACCGAAGATAGTTTGGACGCATTGCATGATAGGCTGTCTTCATTGGTCATCCTAAGAGAGCGTTCTGTAGATCTGAGCTAATTTGTTGCCTTTTTAGGTGTACAATTAGTTGACGTCCCTCTTCCTCTCCAATTTGATTTTGCGCGTTCAAATTTATCGACCATTTTTTCGGCTTGTTTTAGTGAAATATAAGCTGGGTTAAAAAGAGTGGCACCCGACATGAATGACTTTGAATGATTGAATATAAGCAATTCAATCTAACTTGCGTCGGCTTGATTGTTGGTGGGATTAGAATTAAGACGCTGCGCAGGTTTCTGCTTTTGGCGTATATAGTTTGCTGTGGCGTATGGTCGTCGCAAGTAGAGGGGCAGCGTGTGTCAAATCTTACAACATTTCACGGATGTATCGCCTTTCATTCAACCCAGCAACACCAAATCAGGTGACACCAGAAGGATGCTTTGTTTATTTTCAGGCGATAGTACCGAATGTTGAACATCGATGTTTTTCGCCAAACATGGCAGCTTGTTACTGTCTCTTCGAGTGTGAAATCTCTGGGAGTTTTTGGAAGAATGAAAATTTAATATTGATAATGTTCTGTGGTTCCGAGTTTTTGCATCAATAGTCTAATACCGAACCGTTAACTAGGAATATACCTAAATATCGGACATAACATGCTTGAAAAGAGATACCGGATTTTCGTCATGATTGACTTCTTCGATGCTCTTTGCTACTGATTCATTCAACCGTGGTCCTGCTTGTTTCTTTTGCATTTGAGGTGAGGTTTGACGGTTTTAGCTGCACAACACTGAAATACTGCACGGTTACACATCCGTTGATATAACGAGGAAAGTGTTCTCGGCCACGTTTACGTGTTTGAATAGTGTAATTTTGGCATGTCTTGCTGGACAGATAGTAAGATTAATTTCAGTAATTCGCAAACAGACTGGTTCAGACGGAAGCACGAGTGATTTGAATGGAAGTTTTATTGCTGAAGTACAAAAGCACCAACTTCGGCTAAATCGTTCACCGCTCTCTTCTACTCACCACGGATGTGCAATCGTGCAGTACTTCTGTTCTGTGCGGCTAACACCGTGCTAAATTGATTGACCACCGGTAGTGAGCTACATGCTGGAGTCTCACTTCCATTTCTTTTTCTATTTTCTTTCTCATATCTGTCTAGGCCTGGGCAACCTGACAGTATATTAGCCCACGTGCAGTCTCTGATGGTGCGGCACCTTGGCTGGATCAGGCTTGTTTTTTCATACCATCACACCATACCGCCAATTGTTGCAACTCCAAAACTAGGAGACAAACGTCCGAACACAATAGTATATATATTTATATAGTGTATATATGTTGGTGCTCACATCACCATCCCTGACACTACCGGTTTTTGGTTGTTTGTTCGTCATCAGGTGGAGACAGTAAGATTAGGTTCAGTAAGCATTGAAAATGGTAAAGAATAGGTATATTTGTGTGCCACTGTTAAATAGGGTTCTTACAGAGAACCGCGATGTTCAAATACAGAATCACGAAGTGATTCTTGGTCAAGCTCTCAAGGAGCTTTTTAAACGATCGATATGTGTTGGTGCTCATATCGCTATCCCTCACATGCCACTACCTGTTTCTGGCTGTTTGCAGACATCAGGTTGAGACAGTAAGATTCGATTTAGTGAGCCTTGAAACAGTGATAAACAAACCACGATGTTCAAGTGCAGAATTACAAATTGATTCCTGGCCAGACGCTAGAGGTGCTTATAAAAGACCGGTTTCTGGGTGTTTGCTATCATCAGCTGGAGACATTAAGATCGGGTTCAGTGAGCCTTGAAACGGGTATAGCTGTAATCTGTTTATATTGTTATTTGAGTAAAACTTTTAGTACAAACTTGGGGTCTATAATGCACACATTTAGACCAATAAGAAAACAAAAAATCAATATAGATTGATTGACGCATGATTCTTACTCAATGAGTGTGTCGGCTTGCGCACATTCGCTGCTTTGAAGCAGATATTGCTTGAGTAAGTGAATCCGAAATCGGGTCTGTTTGAGGAACCGGAATTTGTCGAATGTGGAATGTATGCCCGTATATGAAAATGGTGTTCATTTTTTCAGAAAAGTCGCACTTTATTTTATTTGACCATGGTCCTCATGAATCGCTGTTTGTCTTATACTTCTGTAGTAGACTGACCACTACAATAAAGTCCCCAAAAATGTAGGAGAAAAAGCACAAGAGATGGAAGATTTATCGCGGTAGTCAAAACGTGCACGAAGGTACAATGGAAGCAATCACGGAACACGAATCAACGGGAAGTGTATATCAAGGTCAATTGTTAGGTACAGTAAAACAATATTGTTACAAGATCAAATAGTGTACACACTAATGGAAACTTATGATCAAATGTTTTGCGTCTCCGTCTATCGGCCATGCCGTTGTTTAGGTGAGCCGATTTCGTTGATTTGGAACCTACTCCATGTTTATTCAGAGATCGTGGTAGCCAAGAAATAGCAACTGCAACTTCTTTTAGAAATCTCTACTGCTCAGGTTTATCGGATTTGTAAGGAGGAAATCACCCATGTATATCCACAATTCCAATTAAATGAGGAGGATTGGTTACAACCGATTGAAAAAACGATGAACAGCCGTAAATTTCAACACAAACGATAAACCAATTAAGGTTTTTCTTATATTTTAGAAAGATTCTCAAAATATTTTTGTTCTTCGTTAATCGAAATGGAGATTCATTGTTTACTTTGGGTAGCGCACAAAAAAGAGCACCTGCCATTTTACTTTCGAAATGTACATATGGAAAACCAAAGAAATGTGTTGCTCACATCCCCATCCCTTACACACCACTACCGGTTTCTGGCTGTTTGCCATCGTCAGGTGGAAAAGTTAGCTCAGGTTCAGTGAGACTTGAAACAGTGGTAAGTGGTAAACAAGTTTATACTTGTATGCCAACTGTTATATAGGGTTCGTACAACGAACGACGATGTTCAGACACAGAATCACAAAGTGATTCTTGGTCAAAGCACTCAAGGCGCTTGTGGATGACCAAAGTAATGTGTTGCTCACATCCCCATCCCTTACACACCACTACCGGTTTCTGGCTGTTTGCCGTCGTCAGGTGGAGACAGTAAGATCAGGTTCAGTGAGCCTTGAAACAGTGGATTAAAGGTAAACAAGATTATACTTGTATGCCAACTGTTATATAGGGTTGTACAACGAACCACGATGTTCAGACGAAGAATCACGAAGTGATTCTTGGTCAAAGCACTCAAGGCGCTTGTGG
>JACCGJ010017223.1:0-18071 GCA_013407085.1 Atriophallophorus winterbourni
ATTAATTAAAGTGTGATAGTAACTGAGTGCGTGAAAGCAAGAAGCAAATTTAAATAAAAGTAAACTTTGCAAAAGCGAATATGGAGACAATTAACGTGGATGATTTTCTTCAAGGCCTCAACATGTATCGAATTCAACCTGTGTTGTCAGACGAGAAATAATTCTAACTCCACAGACGACGTAGAGAAGCACGAGGTCAACGTAAGTTTGTTTAAAATTGGATCAATGAAAATGTATACAATTGTGTGCTTCAATTAAAATAAAGCAGAAATTTAGGAAAACAGTTTACCGTTATACATGATTGAACAAATTGGCCGTACCAGCCTTATCCAACAGTAGAATACAAGCACTACTTGTTTACAAATCTTCCACTGCTTCATGTGCATCCGGCTCCTGACCTTACTGTCCATACCTTATGAGTACAAACAGAACAAAACCGGTCGTGTGGTGTGTGTGTGATGGAACTGCATGCAAATGAGCATCTTATCATATATTTATATTCACATAAGATAGAGTTGAAAAGACTTTTATTTTATTCTTAATGTGATATCTGTATAAGCCAGAATTAAATAGTTTTTCTAAAACCCACGGCGAGTAAAGTTAACCGTGCCACCAAAATTAAGTATTGTTTAACGATTTTACACTGCTTTTCCACTGAAATTAATTTGAACTTTATCTGCCTGATGACATCAAACAGCCCGAAACCGGTTGTGATGTGTGACAATGGCCATTTTCAACGTCTTGAACGCATGGCTTATGAGCCCTCTCTGATCCTTCATTATAATAATGTGATCCGTCCTATCATCCATTTTTAAAAGTGGCTTTCAAGTGTAACTTTGATAACAACTTTCCAACTTTTCACAATGCTCAGTAAACGCAATCTCACTGTCTCTACGGGATGACACACAACAGTCAGAAGTCAGTTGTAGATTGCAAACATGATTGATATGAGCAACATAATAACTTTGTTAACCAAGTAAAATTTTACTGATCTAAGTCAGCTTTACTTCTTGACATTATTACTTGACGGAATCAATAATTAATGAAAGTAACATCCCCCATTATCTCTTTAAAACTCAATTGCGTTAATCACGATTCTTTCTACGCACCGTTAATAAATTGTAACTTGGTACAAAAGTATTACTTCGACTGTGTCCAATCAATAAAAATTTCTTTTTCGCACGGAAATGATCAATATTTGCGAAATCTAATGTCTTATAATCAAAGGCGTACCCTCGACATATTATTTTATACAAATCTGCTCCGCTCATTAAACCGGGGCCTATTGTAAGCATATGTCTCGTCAAATATGGTGATTAGCTCTCTATTCCGCTTAGCTTGCACCTGTGTTGACTCAGCGTGCAAAATAGTTTGCCAGTTGAACGAGCAAAAATGTCTCCTGGACGTCAGATGATTTTTTTCGCATTATAAATTTTGACTTAAGCAAGTCAATACCGTGGGTATTGTGTGCGGTTGTTAATACTCAAAATAATGGAAAACGATGCTCGGTCACTCTACTTATGATAATCAAAGGCAATGTAGCCTTACTATATTTATATTTAAAGAGCGTATCTCGCCAAATTCCAGGCGGACAATGGTTAAAGTGAACAAATGTAGGAGAATCGATCCCTCTCGCGTTTGTACGTCACATTACGGATTACAATGAGGTACCTCATTGACATGAGTGCTAGCGAACATCAGATTTGTTATTGATATCACTCTTAAAAATACCTGTAAATGTAATCTTGGAATCACATGATAATAAGCACATTGTCTTCGACAAACTTAAATGCTGAATGCATAGTACACAAAACACACAGTCGAAAGACTAATTGAAGAGCAGACATTTTCGTTGATTTAACATCTATCCTGACATTTGGGTGTTATTATGATGCTCTGAAACTTGGGCAATTGTATCGCCACTTATTTACGGCTCTCGATTAGTTCATTACAATTGAAGCATTTTCTGATTAACTCATCTGACTGAAATAATCTTCAATTTGCCAGGGATCACAATAATTTCAATGGACCTATGTGTATTGCATGGATTATTCAGTTAAACATACTTTCAATTATCGTCGTAGATGTAACTTCAGCCAGATCACTAAAAGGTTTATAAATTTGTTAAAATTGAAAGTCGAATACAAGTAAAATTAATTCAAGGTAATTCAAGGTTCTTAATGGTCTAAAAAGCAACTAGCTTAACAACAACCATAGGATGGTAAAAATTGAAATTTAAGTGTATAAACAATATAAGAACATAGATTAAACAGTATATAAGTGTTCTGGAAACGAATAATGCAATAAAAATTCGTCTAATTTCGTTTTTAAGTCATGCAAGCTAGTGGCGTGAGCAACGGTTGAAGGTAAACTGTTCCAAGTAAAACAGACACGGACAGAGTAAAAATACCTTCTACAGTTCAGGCGGGAATGGGGTACGAGCAGCACATATTCATGGGTCTGATAATTCCTCGTATCCCTTCGCGTGGATAAGTCGTTGTGATGGGTCGGAGTATGGAAGTTTGTAAGTAAGATAAGGTCTCCTCTGATTCGTCGATAGGGAAAATCGAACAGATTCAGTTGAGCTATCCTGTCTTTATATGGTTTGTTTCGGATGCTGAGAACTAGTTTCGTTGAGCGGTGATAGATTCGCTGCATAAGTTCCACATCCCTCTTGAGCCACGGAGACCATGACTGCACACCGTATTCCATGACTGGTCTCAAGTATGTATTCATAATCCTTGGGAATATCTTGGGCGAAAATTTCCCAAATACCCGTTTGAGTAGATTTAGAACACGTGTTGCTTTTTTGAAGGCAGTATTAGTTCGAAGTGATGTTTTTAAACTGGAGCATATCGAGACACCCAAATCTTTTTCTTCACTACAATTTTCAAGGACATGCGAACCTATGTGATATGTGAACTTTACTCATTTCCCCACATTCATGATCCGGCAGTTTGTTCTTTAACGACCAGCTGTGAAGCGTATCAAGATCCTTTTGTAATAGCAGACAGTCTTCTGGACTACGAATGCTGCGCCAAATCTTTATGTCGTCCGCAAATAACGAGATGCTACATCGAACAATTTCCGGTACTTCATTGACATAAACCAGAAAGAGGATCGGACCAAGGACTGAACCTTGGGGAACTCCGCTTGTTGCTGCGATTGGTTTGGATAATGCACCATCAACACGTACCTGGTTAGTGCGATTTGTTAGGTAGCCATTTAGCCAATTCAACAACTTTCCGATGATAGAGACAGATAAGAGACTAAAATGTAGAGTAATAAAATAGATGTTTGAGGACAAATACCAATGAAATTATTGCGCATAAACAATCTGTTTTAGCAGTGTTAGCTATTTTCCACTGTTTCAAGACTCACTGAAACTTATCTTACCGGCAAACAGCCGCAAACCGGTTGTGGTATGGCAGGGCAAGGAGTGAGCCTTTCCAAAACTAGTCAGGATCTCACAACATTGGGGTGAATTTTTGCTAACTCACATCGCGAGTAATCATATTTCAAGTCGCTTATTTAGTGGGTTTCACCTAATATAATAAAATCAATATGCACTTTAAAATTACCGCGGTTGGCAATTCGTAAATTTCCTTTTATTTTGAAGTGTATGTATGTTTTAATTAGATTTGGTATTATGTTAAATTAAATACAATTATTGCTGGATATTATTATCAAGCCGTTGTGTGTTTGTGCTATATGTTTGAACTCCGCCACTACCTGCAATATTCCGAGTGATATTCCAATGCAGCAGCATCAATCGCCATCTTGAACGGCTGTTAATCCTGTGAAAAAAAGCAGAATGAAACCTAAAGCAGTTTGACCTCATTTGGCCTCGGGATGTGTTAGAATTCAGATTTATTCAAATATCCGTTTTTGAGATTTTGGCATAATTAATAGGCTTACATTTAAAGAAAATAGTGTAGTTGAATAGTTTAGAAATGTACGGAATGCAAAACGTTTGAGATTTATCGACATCTTGATGTGAAATCACTCAAAGATACTGTTTTCTCGCATGTTGTTTCATTTCATTTAGCCTAAGTAGCCGAGGTGTAGATAAAAGCATTTTTTTTAAAATATAACCAATTGTTTGTGGATCGAAGAAATGAATCTTGCTCTTTCCGCTTGAAAAAAGCCTTCAGCCTGAAAACGGTTGTAAAAAGTAATTGGAGACAATGAATCAATGATTTTCGAAAATAATACCTTGCTGCACTGTTAAAATAATTGTGCAACTCGTAAAAATTACTTGAGGCTGCGTAACATTTACCCTTAGGAAGTTGAGTTTAAATTGTACTCCTGATGTCGAAGTAATTAGAATTTTGCCATTTAATATATCCGAAAGGTTGAGCATCTACAATGAGTTCATAATGTTATATCAATCAACTTGTTTGATCCCACGCACCCGCACATATTGATGGAATCAAACCCATGGGCATGAAAAAAATAGTCCACATTTTCATACATTTGCATCACACATGTACACTCTGTCCACCCCGTTTTGATTTCGTTGAGCTGTTCAATATTCTATTTACGATTATTTGGATTTCGTGATATTTTTCATACTGTGAAATCAACGAAAAATAGGTTTACAGTGAAGTTTTTACGTGGTATCAAATACAAAGTCTCGAGAAACGTAACACGTGCATCAATCAGAAAATATCACCATAATGTTGCTGTTATACTCGCCTTTTCTGACAATTAGACGTTTAAAACCTTTCAATATGGAAAACCTGTTTTTGTCACCAAAAAGTGGTCAAGTTTGCGTCAAAATGTTTTTATCAAATTTTTTATCAATCAGTAAATTGCTCTGATTCCTTCTTTCATCTTCCGTAATTCGGTCAAATCCGCTATTTTCATCTATTGATGAAGAACGGTAGAAAAACTATTAAAAACACCTGTTGTTTATGAGTGGCGAGAGATGTGGGAACTTCAGATCAAACGGTTGAAATATTGTTCTCGGTAATCACGATTGTTTCGTCTTTGCAATTTACCCACCTCTTGAAATCACGTCGACCGGGATTATCAACCTTAAACTCTATTTGAGCCTAACGTAATCTTGTTTAGATGCGTATCAGTAATTATGATTCAGCCTCTGAATTGTTCGACTTGAGATTTCTACTGGTGACAACTCCTCTCAGTCATTTCAATCCTCTCAAGTAACACCATTCAAACGGTGAGGTAGTAGGTCTTCTCTAATAAATCATTGTAGCATTCAAAGAATATTTTGCTGATGATGATGTAATGGGTATATAATATTTTCTTCTTGAAAATAACAATTTTAATAACCAGTTTTGTTTTGCTCACATCACCCGCACATACACATGACTACCGATACGGAATACCGTCAGCTTATCTAAGATTCGGATATCGCTCTTGAGCTGTTACTCTTATTGACACGAATAATGCTGTTTTTACGTTAATGAATCATTACATAGATGCATTCATATTCAAATCACAAAAGGTTTCTCTAATTAATGTTTAAGAATAGTCGCTAATGTTAACTTTGGGATTTTGTAAGTAACCGTATTTTGAGATATATCAAGTATAAACTTTTTTATTTCTCGGACAAAGATATTCATCTCTACAAGAAAAAACGTATCAAATTTGTAAAATGTGAATATATCACACAACTTAACATTATGCTTGGTAATTGGTGTAATAATAATTTTAGATTTAAGTTAAATAATTCAAAAACTTTTAGTTTGTTAACAAAACAAAATAAACAGTCAAATTTTTAATTTTCATGGCAGAAAAAGCGATCAGCTTAACAAAAGCCGCAGGATGAGGAGTTATATGGAGTAAGAACCAAATTTTCCAAGAGTCAATAAGGACAGTCACACCACGCTTTGTTTTACTTTTATTCATCAAAATTCGAAGCGGAAACCACAACCGATTATGTTTTAGCCAGCGATCATCAAATGAGTTTCAGTATGAATATTCATAAAGGTCATCATAAAAAACAATCCGTGTACGTCGTTTTAGTTTTGTCATTTGCTTTCAGAGAAACAAATTCTTATAACTTGATATTAACTTGGTTGCCAGATGATAAATCATGGCAAGCAGTTAAATATCCTTTTCCAGCCATGATGCCAAAACTTGAAGTGAATATCCCATAACAGGACGAAAATATATATTCAGTATCCGGGGTAAGTATTCGGGCGTGATAACCTCGAATGTCTTTTTCAGCGGATGCAAGCTGTGGCGTGCTTTATTGTACACTGGCAACGCTAGAATTTAGACGACACCTAAACACCAATATCTTTTCTGTTGGATTCCAGAAGAGACCTTGCAAGGCAAGGTGCTACGTGTGGTGCAGGGATTGGTAATCAAGCAAACATCTACCTGTCAAAAATTATCTCTGTAGTTGCACGTAAATGTTTCCATAGCATGTAGCAAAGCTCATGAGACACGTGCTTACATCTCGCCTCGTTTATACGAAACAGAACATAATAAGTAGCTGCCTTACTCAATGGCTTCACAGCTGTCCGCATCAAGTTTACTCCTGAAAATGGTCGCAAATTAGGGTCAATGAACATCTCCCCAAAGTATTGAAACTCGCGTTGTATCAATGAATTGACGTTTTCCTCGCAGCCCGGCCAGATAGGTTGCTCAACATTTATTATCTATCAAAATCCGGCGTAAATATATTGTATTGTATATAATCAAGAAAAACTAGACAAAATTTACATTTGAAGGTGACGCGGGGAAGGGAATGCTGAAGTATCTCGAGGTGAATAGACAAATGTGGGTGATACAGACCTGAGTGCCTGTCACGGCAAATGCTCCGGAAGGGATGTTCCTCTGTCAAAGTAATTGTTTTTCTCAGCTATATTCTAGAAGCCTGAGCTCTAGTAGCACCTCCATATTTGAGTAACACTCAAGAACTTTAACCACACTTGAAATTGCTTCCGATACAAGACAGTGTGATTTTAGAGGTTTCGTGACTCAATAGTCCTTTACAATCGATTGGGTTAAAACAAATGAGATGTGATTACAATAACACGTTTCATCGTAAGATCTAAGATCATACGTGATTTCCAAAACATGTACAGAACAGATTAATGAAAATAATGCTGGGAGTGGTGCTGCAATAAACTCTGCAGCATCTCATAGCGCCTTATGGCGTATATTTGAAAGAAAATTAAGAGATATTAAAAGAATTTCGATAAATTTTGAATGAAAAGTGCATCGTTTGAGTCATGAAGATTCAAATAAATTATTTTGGCATTAAGGCATTCGTTTAAAAAAGGACTTTAGTATATGTGTGGTCCGCTTTGAGATCTGTCAAACAGTTGTTGGTAAAATCAGTGTGCTATTTGTTTTTTTAACTCTTCACATCACTTGTTAAGGCGTTCACTCAAACAATTCTTTCCGAGGGGGCTTGGCACAGAATCAGCTTTGCTTCCTTAAGCTGCCTTTCTTGCTACTGGAACTCATTACAGAGTATGATTAAGAACCTAATTCTGACGAAATCCTAGTCGAAATACGGTGGTTCAAATATTTGAAATTGCCACGTAACGAGTTTAAACTAACCTCCTATTGGTAATTAACAGAATGATATTAATAACGTTTCGCTAATTACGAAATTTCTGAAAAGAAAACTAGCACGACCATTGCATTGTTGCATGTATCTCTCTAAATTCAATTCCAATAAAAATTCCTTCAAAGTTCATACAGTAACATTAGGCATTGTTATCAATAAACAATAAATAAAAGTCCCACATTGAAACCACTGTTTAACAGACTTCCTACAACTAAACACGCTGTCGAAATAGCAGCAACACAGAGTGAGAATAGATGAAGCATCGAAAAGATTAAAAATTATCAATTTTTCGCTTCCAACATTTCACGCTCAAACAATCCATTATCAATCTTTCATGCTTTCCGACCAACCGTGTTGCTATTAGTCTTAATATTTACAATAACTTCTTACGCATATAATTTTACGACAACTGTGTACAAGAAAGCTCAGAGCGCTTTGGAAAATATACTCGTCCAGTAGCGTTAATTGTCATTTGATAGAGTTAGACATTGCACGTCAAACGTACGTAATTATCCACATTAATCTCAACAAAAAACGGTACTGTGTTTTAGTCGATAGCAGCTAACTACTTAGAATATGTGAATATTTTTTTCAAGATTCCTTAATCACGAGAATCAAGTATTATGTACGTTCTACACCTGTCTGAGCACCAGGCAATTTGGTTATGCCAATGCGGTTCTAAGAAGTTGAATAGTTCGATTCTAGCTCATCTGATTGAACCGAGTATAGCCCCATATATCGTTCTCAGTTGTATACACGGTAAGTCGCAACGTTTCACGAAGAGTTCGCTGGAATATTTTGCGAACACCTAAGGTGAGTGCCATCAGAATCTTTCGACCAAACTTAAACATCCAAAAACGATTAGATAGTAATCTTTCATTGTTTTGGCCAACATCTATATGTACCAAAACTTTTAAGTAACAACTGGTGACATAGATTCATGTTTAATGGTTGTTTGTTATCAGATCCATTGTTATTTTACGCTTGTAATGTAGAGCTTGATTAAATATACCGAAAAAGTATTAATTCGCTTTATTCTAGTGTTTTGTTAACAAATAGCGATTTATAATTGAATGTTTGCAGATACATGGACTCGTTTATAACTCAAATGTAAAGTTCGCTTTTGTAAGAAGTAGAAAACTTATCGGTAACTATTTTGGAACATTGCCATCTGCATACATATGAGTTCTTAAATTGATATGAGCGGTTCTAACGTCTTTTATTTAAAATGAGTTCATTTCGCTTCCACGAACGTCAAACCTCCAGGCTGAAGTCCTCACAGCGACATATTTATTGCGAGCTCATGCGATTACACAGGTTGTTTGCGCTAATATTATAAACATTGTGGTTCAAGGAAAAACCTTATGTACCATTTCCATACTGTCAGAACCAATTTCTATCCAAATCGCATTGCCACTAGGTGATGGGTGCACACGTGACTGGTCGTGGAATGGATAGAATGCTTACAAATAAATGTTCTTTACTTTAAAAAAAGTTTTTAACATTATGGTTGACTGTTCCATTTATTGTTCACTATTTCGCGTTTTTACCTTCGACCGGAGACGCTTTTGCATGGCAATGCGTTTCGTGATCAGGGTTGAAACTGATCATATAAGAAACAATTATTTCGATCCATTCTCACAGTTTAATGAATGCAACCCACAAAGGTGCGCTGCAAAAATGATGAAACTGTCTGGTGAACACATTTGATGGCATATTAGATTAGGGAACCCAGCGATCTCAAGTGAACTTGAAATTAACACCAATCAAATGATGATCGGAAAATGTTGCTTCACAAATTTTTTTAAATATAATTTTGTTAACGCTAACAGAATTCATGCGATCTAACAAAGATATTTTTTTGATATGTTTGTTATGTTCGATTTCGAAGTGAGGATATTACAATGAAATCTATATTTTAGTACAAAATTGATGTGATCATAAGACGGGTAACTATTTTAAGCTTTGTAATGACTAATATTTGAAGTCAAAACTTAAAAGATTATCGAAATACCCGAATGTTAATTGAATGCCCGATATTTCGTGTTAATACCGGATGTGTGGGGTTTTTTCTTCCATGATTTGTCGAAATGTATTGCTAATCCAAGTGTATCTTTTGACTCGAATTCGATTATACTGATAACATTTGCTTTAACCGTGTTCTTAATTAGCATCGCTAACGTTCTCCTGTATAATGCCATGCAATGTTAAATGAGTCACTCTGTCTTATTTTATACAGCATCATGCAAGAAGTTTGGAGACCCGATTGTATTGACGCCAAAATGACTACTCAAAATTCCCATTCCCTTTTCGCCTCCATGCTCAGTACATCGCCACCGACGTCGACTGAAATGGAACACGGGAGGCATCGAATCCCATCACTCAGTCCCAACAACCCCGATGGCGGTTACGCGTACCGATCATCCACGGCACAAAATGAACATGTTCTTTTACTAGCCAGTCGTCTTGGGCAAAATATGCCGTACTATCGAAGTCCGCTTTTGGGGGAGAATACCTCGTACATGAAGCATGATGTTGATTTGATTGAAAGGTTTGTCTGCCTGAATATTTGATTTTGTATCCTCCTTGATCCTCATTACTTTTTTATTTATGTTCCTTGGAATGTTTAGATTTTGTGTACGTAGTAGTGATTAGTTAGGGAATACAAGTGCTGCTTTGTGATCCTGAATCCAATCACACCGAAAGTAGACAACCGTCAACGATCGACTGAGTATTGCTCATCGCTATGAAAACTGTGAAGAGAAAGAATGGGATAATTATGCGCTTGAAATACACCTCTATGTTCGATAGCGACCAATGATATCAAAAAAACGTATGAACAAATCAGCCGTTATTTGATCAATAAAACAAAATAAAAACTTTGAGATCGATCTTTCCAAGTGACAAACTTATTAACGTTAACTGAATGCAAACGCTTATTCCAGTTAAATTCCAGTAGATATTTGCGAAACAGGTAACACAATCAATCGACCACCAATATTGTATTAAATTACCCTTAGCAATTATCTCATTTATTACAAAATATATTTTATTCTGTTAACAATTTACGAATGGTAGCATTGTGCATTTATACTAAACGCACTAAGCAATCTTATTTTGTACACTGATTGAGAAACGTTATCAGCTCTAGAGCCTAATTATTACATTAATTTCGAAACTTTTTTATTATGATTATCGTATGATTCAATGCTCTTCGTAAACACTCATATTCTTTCAGTCATCCGTTATTTCCTTTGCTGGCTTTGATATTCGAAAAATGCGAGTTGGCCACGTGTACTCCAAGGGATGACGCGGGACAAAGTTCAAACGAAATATGCACTTCAGACTCATTTCAAGATGATATCGAAGTCTTTGTGAAAGAAGTAAGCATTGATGCTTTTAACAACGCTGACATCAAGGTGTCAAATGCTGACTATTCTGGTAATACTGACAAAATATTATTTGATCATGCTCTGACATTTTGTCATTGTATTTGAAGCATTTAATGGCACGTTCTACTATCAAAGAAAATAGATATGTTTTTTAATACTGTATGTAATAAATGTTACACCAACAGGACTCGATATATACGTGTGTGGTCTACAAATTGCACTCTCCATTCAAAATTTTAAGTTAAATGTATTCACAGCTGTGCTCGTGTTATTAAACTCCCATCTCAGACTGGGGATATTTCCAAGCCAAAACGAGAGTTGTATATCACGAACAAGCTTTTTGAAATGCTACTCTGTGATTTGTCTTTAGATGAATTTGGCAGTTACGATCCGTTACAAGGGTCATTTAAGCTACATGTAAAAATCTTTTTCGTGAAATTGAATCTAGCACAATGGGATTGTTCGGAGAATCGCATTTCGAAAATTGCGACGGATTAGGCCATTGCTGTTGTTGAATACTGTGTATCTCTCAAGGAATTCTTAATGTCCTAGGCGTAATGACTCAAAAAAGGTTTTATGAGGTTATCATTAACTTTGTGTTCATCAATATTTTCATTGGAGCGAATCCTGAGCATTTGGTACCATTTTGTTGAGGGCATACTGATTGAAATCTGTCGTTTGTATGATGGAAAAGCCTACAATTATAGAGATTTTGTTTATTGAAGGAAAAGCATACTTCACCCGACGGGCAGTAGTTCTATACGTTCTAGGGTGACTGTAGTCAACTAATAATGGATGCAAGCTCAATTTTGGAGAATAGATTGTGAAATATTTTTATGGTAATTGCTTAAAATTGCTAACAAATATTCTAACATAAGCTTTGCCTTTAAAAACAATTAATGGTCAGATTTCGAATTGTTTTCCATTTTGATGGTACTGATATCTTGAAACCACAACAACTTACTCGATTTAATAGTACAGAACAATCGGCGAAGAAATTACCAGCCGTGTAATGAGCATTTTGTTATGGTTCAGATATTTCCGAGAGACATCCGTTTCTTGCCATGCATAATCACTTTGCCTTGCGCCTTGGCGAATGTCCCAAGAACCATCAATCATTTCAAGTGTGTCAAAGTTGAACTACGCCGTCTCTCGCAGATGTGCCAGACAGCTAATCGGCTTGTGCTCCCATCCACGTACCACGCGCAACATCGATTAATTATGGATAAGCGCTTAACGTTTCGGATGCCTCGGTTTGACCAGAATAAATGAGAACGGGTACGACTCATCTGACAATCGAGACAATCACATTGGTGGTTGTGGTAATTCATTTCACAGTCGTTTTGGCTCGATAGTCACAAAGATGTGACACAGGGTTGCGTTTTTATTACAGTGCAACAATCCTGATTCCATAAAGAATTGGGACCCAATTGGATTCGCAGCATTGTAGCATGTAACATTTGAGGTTTAACGCTAACAGGTTTGTTAAACTGATAACATATAGCTCAAATCCCATTTATACCGAGATAAAAATTCGGAAGTGCGATCAGTTAGTGTAATTCACTAACTTAAAATAGGTCCGTTCACGATGATATTAGTTAACGTTAGAATTATTGTGACTAATTCGAAAATATTCAGATTACTGTGTCTACGTGATGGGTTAATGATAACAATTCCATAATTAGCTGTCTTAAATGGATTCATTCCTATTGTTCGATTCGAAATATCCCCCTCAAAGACTATTGAGCACCATCCATTCTGTACAAAGAATTTCAGAGACCGATTGTCAACAGTAAACCTATAAAATTATGTAGAGATCCAAACACACTGATTTATGCTCGTGACTACACATCTGTACTAAGCCCATCGAAACATTTACAAAGTTGATCACGAAGGTTCGTAATGGAAGCACTTGACTCGAGTTTCGTTCTGTTTTGAGCTCAGCAGTGCATATCCTCCGATTTGGATGGGACTCGAAGCCCCGATCATCATCAATGTAGTCCAAGGCCTTACGGCCTTAGATACCGTCCACCGTTTGATCGATTGCAATTAAGCGTTCATGAACCTTTCTCTGGAATAGCACATTTGAGTAGACTTATTCGCTTAAGCAGTCGTGAAGAAACCAGCAACAACTGTCGTGTTTGCCCAACTGACGTGATGTCTATTTCAGGTCTTCCCATCGGATACAGAGTAAGCTAACATTGGTTCATGTAGGCTTTGAGATCTTTATATTTTCAAAGTTAGCGCCATTCTTTGGTCCACTCTATTTTAAACAATATGGCGAAGACTTGAAATATTAAACGTAAATTTGAACGATAACAATAGTTTTGACAGAGATAGTTCTGAGTGAATGTGATGAATGATCGTCAATACCGTGACATTTTAATTGTCTGAATAATCATATAGCAGATAAAGATTAAGATTTAGTTGATTCTTTGAACACCATGGTTTCTCTAACATTTTTTACAAGTTGATGCCATTCTCTGCTATAAAAAACAAGCTATATCAGTCAAGCGAAGAACATGCAACTTTTATGCTTGAAAGTCAAACAAAAACATTGCGGCGAAAAACTTGATTCAATTAGACATATCGCATCGATTATGTTGAAAACTTACATAAATGTAGTTATGTGTTTACCATCAATTGAAAAATATCCTTTTAGTTGAATAACGAAAGATAGTCTATGCCAGCGAGAATTTCTCGAAAGTCATTCTAGCTATCACCTTTGAGGAAGCTTTTCGTGGTTTAGTCAGTCAGCACTCATTATAAGTACGTTCTTCACCGATTCTATTGCCCAGACGCTGCACTGGATATGTCTCCTTGCTAAATGTGAAATTACCTGATATAATTGAACATGATTTCCGTTTACACATAAAAATATTTAATCTTCGTTTGTAAGCCTAAAGTTAGATGTTTCTGGTTATCATAGCTTCTTAAATTATGGTGCTTAAAATCTCGCAAACTGTAAGATATGTCTACAAAATGATATAACTTAATAGGAGTTGATTCAAGGCATCAAATTCATTTACGAATTTAATACCTGATGATATCAAGAAAATAGAAATGTTACATTAATTTTCGTTTTATACTAATATATTCTTTATAATATTATTTACAATGTAATGCCTAAATTTAGGTAAAATATATATGATCCGGCATCTGAAACATTCACTATTATACATTAAATTCGAATCAGGAAAATCAATTTGAATAACGTGTTTAATAAAAGAAAGACTGAATATATATATATATATATATATATATATATATATATATATATATATGTCGTGCCGAAATCGCGGAATTGCCGATTCCGCGGATTCAGCAATCAATTTGCCGATTCCGCGGAATGGGCATTTCGTTGCTGATTCCGCGGAATAGGCAACGATTTGCTGAAAATGTGGAACTCATTTCTACCACTGCTGATTCCGTAGATTCAGCAGCCGATTCCGTGGATTCGGCAGCTGATTCTGCGGAATCGGCAAGCTATGTTTTTACTGTCTTTCGGCCGTTTTGTCCGTTATAAATTGGCGAGATTTTTATTTTTCGCTGATGAAGATGATGGTCAAAATGGAACAAACAATGTCGGGCGAATTCACTATAGGTTTATTAACCAGATAAATCGGTACAGACATAAATAAATAGTGGTACAATCATGAATTCTAAAAGAAGTCTTTCCTTTTGTCACTATTTGTTCTTACATTTTACGTTCCAAGGATGGCAATGGGAGTGGCACAATGTTCCGCTCTTCCTGCAACTACAGCGCCTGGAATCGCACTTTGCTGTGCAAGAACACTTTGCAAATCCTTGTCCCCCAGTGGCAGAATGAAGGGATGCAATCTTGCGAAATGACTGCATAATGTCGCTCGTTTCCGAAAGGCTCATCAGCTGACTATCTGCCTTCTGCAGCTGATTTCTAGAGAAAGCTGCCTCGATCATTCCATGTTTTGTTGCAACTTTGTACATTCCGCTGGCAGTAATGTCGTAAACCACTCCAATAATATTTCTACAGTCTAGTCGTCCACGATCGAATTCGGAAACCGGGAGTAAGACGCAGTCTCCCACGGATAGAGGATGCAGAATGGCGCTGCTCGCTTCAAGCATTTCTTTTCTGCTCTTTTCTTGTCCGCTTGTAGCCTTGTCACTGCATGCCCTTATCATCTGGATGTGCTTTGAGAAAACATCTGCAATACCTGTAGCTCTTTCTCCAGTTTCATCAACCTGATCTTGTTCCCCGGCAGCAACAGCTTGTTCCTCACAAGCCTGATCTTGTTCCCCGGCAGCAACAGCTTGTTCCTCACAAGCCTGATCTTGTTCCCCGGATTCAACAGCTGGTTCATCAGCAGCTTCCATGCCATGGATCTCCCTGAGAGCCGCCTCCAGTTGTTCCTCTGTTGTTATGTGAGCGAGAACGCCTGCAGGTAAAACCGTTTTCTGCAATCCTAGTCTTGGTTTCTGTCCGAATAAAATCTCAAATGGAGACGTGTTTTGCAGGTTTCTGTGTGATGAGCTATTCTTTTGGAACTGCACGAAACGTAGGCCATCTGCCCAATTCGTTGTATTGTTATCGATTGTCCAAGCAATAAGCATCTGCTTTACATCAGCATTAGACCGCTCCACAGATCCCTGGCTTTGTGGGTGCCTCGCGCGCCCATGAACTAGCTGCAGGTTGGGCCACATGGATTTCATTTCTGAGACTACATCCGCCACAAATTCTCTACCGTTATCACTCTGAAGAATGCTGGGCGCACCCATGAATGTGAATATATCTATGAGGTGGTACGCCACTTCGGCAGCCCTTTTACTCGTTAATGGTTTCAGTACCAAGAACTTGGTGAAGTGATCCTGGTAATTTAATATCTGTACGAAATTTCCACTTGGTGTTGATTCCATATTGATCAAGTCAACTTGACCACGGTCACAGTAATTTCGTGACCGAATGGGTTTTACAACAATTCCTTTGTTCGGTAAGGGTTTCTTTCTTTGACATGTCTCGCATGCAGCCAAAAAGAGGGACACCATCTTCATTGGTATGTTTGCGTATTTGTCATCAAGAAATCTTTTGGTTTTTTTTCACCGCCATGACCAGTCGACACGTGAGCTTCGTAGATTATGTCGAAGAGCTCGTCCCGAACGGCAAGGTAGTGAAGTGGATCAGCTTCATTTTTTCGGCTCTGAAAGAATAAAAAGAAACAAGTTTACAGAGCTAATGAAACTGATTTTGGTAAGGATGATGCTGTTGTTGCTGCTGTTGTTGTTTTTGTTGATGATGTTGATGGTGCCAACGACAACATCGATCGATGACGTGACCTGGGTATTTCGATAGGCAACCTATGACTCACACACCCCTCGTCGTTTGATTATCCGTGTAGTGGCACATGATGTTATATTTAACCAAATTTCTGACCACCTACATGTATTGGATAATGGCGGCACGTAAATGCTGCAGCCTAACAAGTTGCCCATGTGGTAATATCAGAAACCACCGCCACCAGAAACAAGCGCTAGGCCCTTGTCCCAACCGAAAAGGGAAAATAATCATAAAAATGCACGTAGGGGACAAGTGATCGTCACTTTGGTCCTGGAACGTCCCTACAGTCCTGCAAACTCGTGAAGGTCAGCTATAATCTGTTGCGGCATACCAACTATGAATAAATGATATCACCAGAAGAATGGATCTAAAAATTCTCAGACTGAAAATCGGGCGATTATGACACCATCGATATTAAAACATGTTTTATTAAATCGGTTTAGTTGTTCAAAATAAAAGTTTATGAGGTGTACATTTAATGTTATTCAATACAAGGTTGTTGGTTACCTCGGATATTAAAGCATTTTTTGAAGAGCATTTCAAAAGCGTTCTTACAAAATTTATGATATGAAATATATTAGAGGATTAATAAACCCCGTTTAATCGCCATTCACATATCATATCTGGGATGCTCGTCGCTAAGTTTAAATTCTCTTTAGTACCTTGGAGATAATTTTTTTAATGAAAACGGCAATTAAAAAACATCACACAAATGCTTGTCAAGACAATTTTAATTTCCGGCTTATAAATTGTTAGAAATCTTTGTTTCGATAATCAATTTATTTTCAACCAAGAATTGATTTTTGCAAAGAACTGAGTTACATTGGATGTGAAAGTTCAACACCAAAATGGCTTAAAAGATCATTTTCACAGAGTCTCGCTATACTATTGTTGTGAACTGACAATATATATGGCGTAACCAAGTTTATTTGCTGACGCTAACGTGGAATAAGTAGACCAAAGTTTCCAAGAAATGGCAAGTTGTAACGCCCAAAAAGGAGGCACGAATCTACTCACTGCTCTCAGAATGCTTTTGACAGATTTAGACCAAGTCCATTTTACAATTTAATTGAATGCGCAAGTTTTCTCACACATTTTAGGCCAAATACAAGACTGACAGATATCAATTGAAAAATGTTCAAGCGCATGCGGATCCTGATCTTACTCTCCCCACCTGATGAGTGCAAACACCACGAAACCGGTCGTGGGGTGTGTGCGACGGAAAAGCATGCAAATGAATATTTTGTTTCATGGTTATGGGTTTAAACACATTAAACGTGTTTGGACACATGTCATTGAACAGGTTGGTCCTACCAGCCTTATCCAACAGTGGCATACAAGCGCTCCTTGTTTACCATTCCTCCACTGTTTCAAGCGCATGCGGATCCTGATCTTACTGTCCCTACCTGATGAGTGCAAACAGCACGAAACCGGTCGTAGGGTGTGAATGACGGAAAAGCATGTAAATGAATATTTTGTTTCATGGTTATGGGTTTAACCCCATTTAACATGTGTTTCGACACATGCTTTGAACAGGTTTGTCGTACGAGCCTTATCCAACAGTGGCATACAAGCGCTCCTTGTTTACCATTCCTCCACTGTTTCAAGCGCATGCGGATCCTGATCTTACTGTCCCTACCTTATGAGTGCAAACAGCACGAAACCGGTCGTGGGGTGTGAATGACGGAAAAGCATGCAAATGAATATTTTGTTTCATGGTTATGGGTTTAACCCCATTTAACATGTGTTTGGACACATGCTTTGAACAGGTTCGTCGTACGAAGCCTTATCCACATGGCATAACAAGCGCTCC